>BMAO01026805.1:0-105509 GCA_019973975.1 Trichonephila clavata | reverse complement strand
TTTTTTATACTTTTAGTCCTCCTTTCCGTTTTCCAATGGTACATTAAAATTTTTTTTAATTCGAACTTTTTCTTTTTACCACACATTTTATTTGTTTGACCTGTTCTATAAAGACAGAATTTAATATAACGATATACGGGACTATTCGGAGGACCTGTAAACGGAGAGAATAAATACCCTTCAATCAATATCCATTGAAGAGCAAGACTAATTCCAGCAGCCACGTAATTCCAGCTTCAAATATCAAACTAAAGGATAAATTCAACAATGAATAAATGATAGTTTAAAAAACTAAATAACACGCTTTTATTGTAGCTTGAACTAAAAAATGAACTATAAATTATAGTTTAAAAATAACTAAAAAACACGCTTTTATACTGAATCGAACTAAAAAGTAAAAAAAATAATTCTTAATATAAGAATAAAATGATGAACGAGAAAATATAATTCCATTGTGGTAAAAGCGTGGGGTGCAATTTCGGAATTAAAAGAAGTTAAGAAAACACCTATAATGACAATTGATATATTATTTATAGAGCACTGTTCTTTTTCAATTTTGACATACAGATTCATGTCATTTTTCTGCTAAAAATTGAAAGGAATTTTAGTCGCCAATGCTCTGTAAGGAAATAAATTTCATTTTGACATTCACAAATTGATCGTCTCCCTTATCATTAGGGCAGCATATCGCATCCATATATAGCTCCAAATGTTCAAATTATAACTCCTCTAAATCGCACACAATTCTGATAGTACTTTAGTGATGCTTCACTTTAATTTAAGGATAATAAGGATTTAAACAAGTTCGTCTGTTTGCAGTGCGTGAATGTCTGTTCGTAATCATTTAAATGATTTCTTGAGATGGAGAGCCGTTGGCATTCTTGAAGCTAGTCCCTCTGAAGAGGATGTGGCTCGATGGTTACAACTTTCCCGAAAGTGGTCTCCCTGTTATGGAATCAATTCTAAACAAGTGGAACAGTCACTAGAATAGTCAGCTAAGGTCATCACAGAGTATTGATATCAGCACAGGATCACTGCTTGGCATTAAGCGCAAGTCGACATAGGCGGAAAACAGCTCCTCAGCTTGCTCGTGACCTTGTTGATGTGCTTGGAGGAAGAATTTTCCGACAAATAATCTTCAGCCGTCCTGCAGAGACTGTCCTTTACGCCAGACGTCTAGTCTGGTGCATCCCTTTGATTGCACCCGGGGAGAAAGACCAGGTATTGTGGAGCTGAAAACATCTGTCATGGACACCACAAGAATGGGGGCGTGTTCTTTTCAGTGATTACTTAAAATGTACGAGACAAAGTGATTCTAGTCGAGTCTTCAACTGGAGAGGAAATGGAGCTCACTTTCATCCCTCCAACTTAACAAAAATTGACATTTTATGTGGCAAAGGAATCCTGTGTGTGGTGTCATAATGTTGGACAGTCGTACACCACTGTTTGTTTTCGATGCGGGTACTATCAACTCACAGCTCTATAGGATGAGATCCTGAAGCCTATTTGAAGTTTTTACAGGTGCTATTGGACAGGTATACATTTTTGTGGACGGAAATGCTCGGCCACACAAAATTCCCACCCTAGATGAATTTCATGAAGGAGAGGATTTTCGCCGTATGGATTGACCCTCGAAATTTACGGATCACAATTCTATTGAATATGTTTGAGATGGTCAAGGAAAAAATTATTTCTCAGAGTACCTCCCTTCTCAGGACCCTTCGAGAATTAAAATTCTCTCTTTTGGAAAAAGATCTTTGTTGCCACAAACACTTATTGACACTCTCATAAACACCATGGCAGCTCGTTGTGACGTTTATATAGCAATTCACAGAGGACACACTGCATATAAAACAACCATGGTCAAGTGAAGAAGATGATACCTGACCTGGCATCCCACTCCCCTCTCCTAACAACCTCACCACACCAAATGGAGGACGTCTGAGCGCACGACAGATTTAACGTACATCTCTCCCCTATACGGCGGGTTTTCAGTGCTACTGGGCTCGAACTCAGGACACGGCAGCCACAAGTCCATTACCTTGACAACTAGGCTACCACAACCTCTGCATCGGGTCGAAAAAATACCATATTAGTGTCAGATGATTGCCCTTGCTGATCTTAGAATCGCAGTTGTTTGCGCAAAAGTTCGTATTGTTTCAGATGAATTCTGACATCATTTCGAATTATTTGGGGATTACATCTTTTTCCTTAAAAATCGGGGGTTTTAAGTTTTTCTTTATTTTGCTGTTATAAGATCCGTATTATTCATTTTATAAACAAAAAAACCTAAATCTTTAACTCAAAAAAGAACTATTTGCTTTAGTAAAATTGAAAGGCGCTTAAATCAATTTGAAAAAAAAAATACATAAACGTCTGAAAATGAATTATAAACAAACAATACTGATTTCAGTTTGGAGTTTAGTTCACCCTTTTATCTACCGCATTATGATTTACTACAGTTTTTTCACGCAATATTTTTTTGAATCACACATTGAAAATTAAGGAATATACATAAACAAAATACTCACCTTCGGGAAATTTAATCCTTTAGAGCTAAATCATTAAAGATATTCAACTGTAAAACTAATTACATACACTGTTCACTTAAAATAAATAGTCAAATCATTTTGTAAGTTCTTCATGAGCATAAAAAAAACTAACTTACCTTTTGACATTAACTACGTTTCGGAACAAAAATGACAATCTCTGCTATAAAACTATATTCGCCTTCCCCTCTAAAATACTCATCGTAGAACACATGCTGCCATATATCTTAGAAGAGGGATTTAAAAAAATATTCATTTTAATTAACATCAGAGTATTTGTAAAAATGGTTATTCTATGTAATTTTAAAGTGAGTTGTACTTATAAGTACCATCGGTGAGGTTACAACTCTTTGTTACCATTTAGCCCTTCTTAAATTTATATTTGAACTAAAAATAAGTGATACTAATTGTCTTTGTCAGATTATGAAACTGCGTGGCAGCTTTGTTTGTATGACAGAATGTAAACATGAGGCTTGGTCATGGACTAAAGAATATCGAAGGTATCCCATAGTTTAGTAAAAAAAAATACATAAAATCAAATATTTTTGTATGCGTTAGATAGAAAGGTAAATATAATATTAAAATAAAAGTCGAAAATTATTTGGAACACTTTGATCGATTTTCCACATTTTAAATCTTTAATGATACGTTGATTTTATATTGCCCTCCCCCCCCCTTGTCGCGCGATACGGCCCGCCGCACAGTGGTCAGTTTTCCCGATTTGGCGCACGGAAACCCCAAAAATGAAATAGCCCGTGGAAAAGAAACAACCCTCAATTTATGGTCCTTCTGAGTGCCCTAGCCACGTGGTAAACATTTTTTTGTCAGTACGTGAATGGAAATTTTCAACAGCCATTGGTATATATCGGGTTTGTTCTTTCTATAAGAAACACTTGCGAGTCTCATTTTCCAGTCGGAAGTTCAATCGTTTCGTCTGAAAAAGATTTTGCAGATTTTAGCGGAGTTTTTTTAAAAATGCATGCCATGGATAAATAATTTATTTACTTGACTTTCAAATTAAGTTCAAGTTCGATTAAAAATTATAAAAACATAACATTTAGCACAGCATGTAACTCTCAAGAACGTATGTTGGTTTTTTGTGTTTAATGGACTAGAACTTTTGAAATTGATACGGAATGATCAAAGTAACACTTAAGTCACATAGAGTAGATATAGACCTTTAATTTAATACCAAATTTAGCTGCTCTTCCTGCAACTCCCATAGTTATGATTTTTTTCAGCGTTGGCCGATGGTATTACTCAGCATGCCGTATTCGAAATGTGGAAGAAAGAGCAAGTTCCAAAGCTCAAAACTATTACTGTTATGAGTTTTGTTGGGACTACAACGGACTTTGAGAAATATGAGAACCAGCTGCAATTAAAATTTAGAAAAATTGTTAAAAAGTTATGCCTGTTTGGAGGGGGGAATGGATGATGTGTCGTACAAATGAAAAGTTCTTCTAGTCGAATGATGCGTGGTTGTCGGGTAGAGTAAGATTTATACCTTCCAAATCAACTCCAAGTCGACCCTCAAATCATTTGGGGAATGCAAAGCGGCAAAGAGGGAAAGAGTGCGTCCTCTTCTTGCTTCAGCAAGCAAGCAAGAACTAGCATTTGCAACAAGATTGTCAAAGCAAGCAGCTGGAGAAAAAGATGCTGCCTTAATTTTGAAACAAGTGACTACTTGCTCACCTAGACGTGCTACTCGCCTGAAGAAATGCTTAGCCCGACAGCCAGAATCGGCGAAAAAAATGACTCCTGACCAAAGCCTTGGCTCTTTATGTCGACACCAAAATGTCAAAAGGTCAATATAATAGAATAAAAGGAAATAGCAAAGAATTCCACGCTGTTATTTACCCCAACTATTATATGCTTATAGAGTCTAAAATTAACTGTTATCTTCCTAGTATCGTCACTAATGAAATATTAGCAGAAGTTCCAATGCACTTGTTGAACACACGAGTCCAGTGAACTTAGCGCTAGTGACTCATAATAATCCAAAAACTAGTTCTACTCTTTACTTGTGACTACTAGTGACTTGGCACTCTAAAAATGGCCTAAGTATCGTTTTTTTTATTTAATTATCTTATCTTATCTTTTATTTAGCTGTATTATTATCTTTCAATTGATATATTACTTTCGTATGACTGAAAATTAAAAGTTGAATATTATAAAAAAAAACAAATTAAGGAATCCCCCCCCCCTTTTTTAGATTTAAAAAAAAAACTAAAAAAAGCTTTGTGATAAAAAAAATTCATTTTAAAAAGTGAAATAATAACTAAAAAAAGGTGTTACAAATAAAGCAGGATATTTCCTTTGTACTGCATTTATGTAATTTCTTTTAAAAGCCTGCATGTAAAATTTATAAATTAAGGCCTTTTGTATTAATAATTTTATAATTTTAGTTTTTACTCATCCTTTTTTTCTTAAAAATATAATATTTCGATATATGTAAAGCAAAAAACTTTAAATGTGGGGACTTTTGGTTAAATTTTAGCATATATATCATTTTATTATTTTTTTCTCCAAAATTAATTAAGATTTTGTAAAATCGATCCATAAAGGTGTGTGAAACATCCTTAGAAATATTACAAAAATTTCATGTCAAAAAATTAATTAGCAAAATTAAAAAAGAATTAAATTTTTAAATTTTTAAAAAAAATTAAACTTTTAAAATTTTGTGAATATGTGCAAATTTTTATCTCGTATCATTTTCTTAAATAGAAACGTTAGATGAAATGCTAAAATATAATTTTTAAATACCTAAATAAAAAAATGCTTAAAGGGTGCCGAGTCCTTTTAAACACTACGTATTAACCTTTATTGTGTATGTGCATTGTTATGTTTGAATGTATTTGCTTAATATGTTAAAATTTAATTTTCTTAACATGCCGCTCTATTTCTTGAAAATATTCTCCCATGTGTCAAATTACTTTTTCTGTTAATATCCTTAGATCCTTGTTTAAAAACTAGTTCTTCTCAGCAATCATTTATTCTTGATCAAATTCAAACTTGACATAAATTAGTTAAGACCCTATTAACCTTATTTCTTGGTAAAAAACAAAAGAGAATAACCAATTTACATTAATTACTACGATTTTTGATCATTAGATATAATTATGAAGACTTAAAGCTATCAAATAATTTCCGTGCGCCAGATCGGGAAAACTGACCACTGTGCGCCGTGAAATAATTGCCATATGTATGTGTCCCGGCGGGAAAAAAGGGTTGAGTACCCCAGATTTAACTGATGTGCTTACGAGCACAGCAGAATTGCTGCAACTAATTGCGAGATGTTATAAAGACTTTGGATTAGATCATCTGCTACCATATCCCAACAGTACACTGTCATACTGTCACATTATATCAATTGTTTTCACGAACATGTCTACCATTAAGTTTCAATTTGATGGTTCATGTTATTTGAAGCAATATTATTTGAGTGGTACACTTGACTACTCGACGCAGACTTTTCTAACTTCGGTCATTAAAAAGACGAGGTCGGACACTGCGTTGTTGATGGTAAGAGATATGGCCTCACATTATATATTCCCAACACACTTTTAACATTGTGAACAGATGAATGTTGAATCTGTTAACTGTAAAAATGGAATGCATGATGCATCTTACTCCAGCTAGCATTTTGAGTTCAAAGCCTGTTAATTTTACTACTCTAGAAAATTTTTTTCATATGAGTTGCTTAAATACAAATTAAAACCCTAACAAAGCCCTGACTTTTTATACATTTTTTACGTTTTGTTGCAGTCATTTAGATGCCTGCATAATGTCAATCTATGATTTTCACCACCTTAATGTGTGCATATAAAAACTACGATTTCATCCCATTACTTTTGTAGGAGTCATTAGAAAGGTTACTAAACATGATTATATAAGAAATTTATCAATTTATTAAAAAATTTCATTTTAAAGTTTTGAATTGAAATTTTTACCTATATTTCATAATTTTGAAAATTTTATTCTTTCTTTTTTTCTAATGGACAACATTTTGGCCACCTTTAAGTTGGCCACTAAGCCATGCAACATTTTGGCATGTAACCAAGTGTGAAAATCATTTCATTGGGGGCCCCATTTAGTGGTGGCTCCCAGGACCAAATTTTTGACTATTGAATTTATTCAATTAAAGCTCTCGTCAAATAATAAAAATAGTGTTGTAATTTAATTTTGTCGAAAATACCACAGCCAAATTGATATTTGAGGTATAGTTTACATGCCCCATAATCATATGAAATGCATGTTTAAGATTTTCGCATCCAAAAAATATATTGACTCCAGCCAAGATCACTCCCGCAATTTTAGTCTTACGAGACTAGAGAGCACGCTATTTCTATGCCCTTTAGTTGACAAAAAATTCAATCATTTAAATATGAAAATGAATTTATAAAGAAATCATCGTTGATGATGAAAAAAATTCCTTTTAAGTAGTTGATATTTTAAAACAAATTTTCATTGAAAAATAGGTTTAAACTACTTTCCACTCTGAAGCTTATTGCCTGCTTTCATTTTCTTTCCACTTAAAAAATCTTTTTTCGCTTGTTTTCTAAAGAACTTAGAGCGCTGTTTGTTTAGGGGAAGAAAAACATTATTGTGTGTCGTGATTTTCAGGAAATTCTATTATTTTTAAATTTTCCGAAATCTCTACAATTACCCGAGGAAATTTAATTGGAAGTGGCATCACTCTATTAAAAGAAAATTTTAATTGGAAGAATCTGTCATCAATTATGTAAGCTTAAAACTTCGCCATTTCTTCAGAATTGAAAATTCCCAATCTCTTTCAAGTGTTTGTTTTTCGAAACTTATAACTAATTAAAAATTATCAAT
Organism: Trichonephila clavata; assembly: GCA_019973975.1. NCBI lineage: Eukaryota > Metazoa > Arthropoda > Arachnida > Araneae > Nephilidae > Trichonephila > Trichonephila clavata. Next base: position 98,121 of record BMAO01026805.1, on the reverse strand, counting down.
ATCTTACTAAGAATTGCTTACAGAGAGTAAACAGATTTCTGAAAGACCACTTTAGAAATTTATTTTAATAAAAAAATGGATTTTTGTGTATGATTTCAAAACACGGAACTAATAACATCAACATTATTAATTTTTTTTTGTATTGTAGGGAACTTGTTTACGTAAACCATTTACACTCCTCTTTATGGAAATTCTTCTTATATTAAAAAGTTACATTAATATAAATAACTGTATTCCTTTCTAAAATTTATGTTTTTTTTTATTTTAATTTTAGGATTTAATCTGATAATTCTTCTTCTTTTTTTTGTGTTGTCTATGTTACTACATTTCTACGAGGGATGATCAGATAAAAAAAGGTTACAAGCCGCAGTATTTGAAAACTACATATTGTGGAGAAATTTTGTTTCCCCGGAGTGGAGATAAAGGCCGCTACTTGTCATACAGCTAGTTTGAGGGTAGGTAATGAAAGTTCCCTGATGGTTCAGGATGATTGAAATGGCAAGAGCTAGTTTAAAAGTGGAGAATTGTGATTAAATTTTTATTGTCAAAAAATGTGTCCACAATGAAGCAATGGGCAGACAACATGTAGCGAATCAGGGTCACTATTTTCAATCAGGAGGACCGGATGTCAAAAACCACAATATGGCAGGGAGTGGCCGGCCAAATTCATCAACGACAGAAATCAACACGGCATGAATTAAAGAAATGATTCAAAACCATAGACGTGTACTGAGGGAAATTTCGTCAGAGCTGGGACGGAGCTATAATAGCGTGCAGCATATCGTTTCTGATGTGCTGTGATACTCCAAGACAGTGCTGGGAAAACATCCGCCGAGACCTGCCTCAATGAACAGGGACCTGATTTCTAACAATACGGGTTAAACAAGTTGATTTTGCATTCTTATAAATGCCTAAATAGACTTGATGATTTCGTCGAAATATGGTAGGCACGTATGCCTCTTAATTCCTTTTTGTATTTTCTGTCTATTGTTAAAAATATTTCTTTGTCCGACTTGTAAACCTTTTTCAAATCACCCCTCATACATTGATCCAAAAGCCCCAATCGAGGCCATCTCTGGAGCTTGAGGACTCTAAAAAATGTCCTGTGGTGATGCACCCAGTTTAAAAAGAGATGCAAACGGCCTTGTAGTCAAACATATGATGTGATGTTAATTGGATTTTCGGATAATTTCTTCAGATTGGGTAAAATCGAAAATTATCTGGAGTATTTTCACACTTATGAAATGACCTGTGTGGAAGCTTGATACTTTATACGACAAATTTCTAGAGCAATTGAGCTCTCATAGTTGGCTTTATGAAACGCTGGTTAGAAATTTTGCACTTAGCGACCGCGTTTGCATCTGAGGTGACAATGGAAGGCTGATCCAAGTTCCGAGTTTCCTTAGCGAGGACGTCCATAAATTCATTACCCCCAATATCCATGTAAGCAGGAATACACTGGAGTATACTTAGTTTATTAATCTGCCTCAGGAGAATGTTAATGGCTTGAGTCCGGTTGGTATTTCCATTGCAAACGACCTCGAGATCTGACTTTGAGTCCGGGAAATTACGAGACTTTCCGTTGCATCATCCTGAAAATGTGACACGTAAAAAGAGAGGGTTTCATTTATTGCAATTAAATCAGTAATGAAGTTTTATGCTATTTGACCTGTGAGAATTTTGAGTTCAGCTTTAGCACCGGAAGCGTGGAAAAAGTTGTATTCCCGCACCTCCTGTATTAAAGGAATTATCAAAGGCACCATCTGTAAAAATCAATAAGCGGTTTCCCCAAGAGAGTGAATGGATTGTATCGACACCTTTCTGCAATAAAGCCTTTGTTGATTCTTTCTTAGAGCATGTTACTAATAAATTTAAGTGGATCACAGCTTCAGTAGGTGGCCTGATTGAAAGGATAGGTTCATGAAGAATATCTAAGGATGAATGTTCATCAAGGATCTCTTTTCTGATGTCTCCTTCAAGATGAAGCGTTGATTATCTGCAGAGTCTTATCAGTTCCTTCCAAACATTAAAAGCTCTTCTAGAGATGTGGCCGTAACTTCTGACCCTATTTGAAAATTTGACAGTGGTAAGTCTGCGCCTGCTCTCCAAGGAGACAAGACCACTTTCCAGCTCAGTTTTAGCGTTGTTCGTGAAGGACACAGCGTCAATGAGGATTTTTGATTCTCTACATTGAAAAGATTACGCTTCCACAACATAGGTCCGGGATTCTATCCCCATGTTGGCCAAGGTCGACTCAGCCTTTCATCCTTTCAGTGGATCGATAAATGAGTACCAAGCTTGCTTGAGAACAAAACACTAGGAGTTCCGTGCCAGACTGACCACCTGGCCGGAACATCTGCCCATGCATCTCAGCGCCCAAGATCACTTATATTGAGCTGGGCACAGTAGAGATTCACCATCTTGGGCTGTTGCGACACTGAATTTAGTTTATATTGAACAGATAGTGCAATTTATATTATTATCTTTATTTAATAAGTGCTTTTATTGATTCTTACAGGAGTCTACTGTAGCCTAGTGATCATGGTCACGCGCTCATGGCTTATCATGAGTTCGAGCCCTTGTGCCACGAAGACATACGGTGTAGAGGTGATGTGCGTTAAATCTGTCGTTTGTTGTCTTTACGTTGGTGTGGTATGGAACTTAATAGAGTGGATTGGCAGCTCAGATATCGTTCACATCACTTGACCGTGATTCAAAATTATTGTATCTGTTACCTGTAGCACTCGTGTTTCCTTGTAGTACGATGTTAATAAATATTTACTGTAAATTTATACAATAACTAACTGAAATGCCCATTCTTCGTACGGGTTATAAAATAACAATTATAACAGAAAAGTGATAGCAGTAGTAAGTTTCTGCAATGGGAAGTATGGGTGAAATGACCTGCAAAAGATAAACTGAAAGAAAAAATTAATGATGACAAACTATTCACTAAATACTATCATAAATAAGAAATGCTAGGAAGTCTTCAACTGGAAAAAATTAATATTGTATTAGATGACATTCTGTAATAAAAAAATTCAATTAGTGTGAACTAAAATCAAAATCTACGAAGAACAGATAAAACAGGTCCCTGTTGAAATAGTCCAGAAAAAACAACAGTACTGAATGAAACAAATAATAAACCATGTTTCTAAAAAATTAATTATGGAAACAATACTTGTTTGTAATAGTTCTGTTAAAAATTATAATTTGATTGCAAAGAGCAAACGAATGAGTATACATAGAATAATAAATAAATAAAGTGATAGTTGAAATACATGTATCATATATAGACAGTATGATAACATAAAATATGTATGTGATCTCCAAGAAACTATGCGATGAACAGTTTATCAGAAGCAACGTTAAACCATAATGGCATGAGACGTAAAATCACTTCAATACTAAATTTTTAAGAAATCAATAGGGATGTATGAAAAAATCTTTTCAAGGTGCATCATTTTCTGCAAACATTTCTTGATCACAAATGATAAGGATTCTGGTTTGCAAGATTTTTAGAAGCAAATTTAAACCATGATCAAAAATCTGGTCAACATTGAATTCAAATGAATCCAAAAGAAGATATTGGAATATAGTTCAAGGTTCACCTCATCATAGTTTCAACAAACAGCTTCTTGTTAAAAAAAATTCTGATTTTTTTCCATTTAAAACAAAGATGAGTTCTTATTGGTCATAGGGATCATAAGACCAAAAACAGTGACATGCAAAAAAAACATGGGACTTTCTGGTTTCTCATAAATAAGAAGCATTATCTTCACAATATTAACAAAGTGTTAATAGCAAATAGTTTGAATTTATTGTCATTTTCTTTCTGTTATACTTTCAGCCATATTTTTCTACAATGAAGAAAACTTTGAACATGTTGATGAAGGATGAACAGCAATAATCTTTATTTTCAACGACCGAAAATGTCATAGACACATATAACATTTATATGTAAGAAATTCATACAATGCATGTGTATATATAAAATCAGCATGAAGAACAAATTTGTCGGAAGGAAAACTACTTTGATGAGCATTTAATCACATCCATAGTTTCAGTGTTCATCCACACTTTTCTAACAGATGTTTTTGTTTTTTGAAAACAAATTGGCATAACATGAGAATAAAAGCAGGAGAGAAGGGAAGGTGTAGTGTCATTGATTCAACAAAAAAAAATCCTTGATATTTGTGTCATGAATATGTAATCATGATCTAAGATTCTGTTTAAAGAAAGCCTCACAAATTATTGTTTTGCTGAAATACTGACTTTTGAGTCTTTGTATCATATAATTACTGTACATAAAATAATAAGAAAGAAAAAGATAGTTCAGAAAATATTAAGTTATGACACTGAAATAGGGAATTTTAATATTAATTTAAGTTAAAAGTTTATCTAAAACAGAAAAAGTAAGCCCTAATATTGATAAAATTGCCATAAACAATTTTGAACAATAAATTATAATTTTAAAAAACTAAAGAATACATGCTTTTATAATCGAACTAAAAAGTTAAAAATAATTCTTAATATAAGAATAAAATGATGAGAACGAGAAAATTACTGTCATTGGGGTGAAAGCGTGGGGTGCTCTAAAATATATCAATTGTTATGGTTTCTAACTTCTTTCTATTCCAAAATTGCACCCCACGCTTTCACCACAATGACATTAATTTTCTCGTTCATCATTTTATTCTTATATTAAGAATTATTTTTTTACTTTTTAGTTCGATTCAGAAGAAAAGCGTGTTCTTTAGTTTTTTTAAATTATAATTTATTTTTAATTTTTTAGTTCGATCTACAATAACAGCGTGTTTCTTAGCGTGAATTTATCCTTGAGTTTTATATTTGGAGCCAGAATTACGTGGTTGATGGAATAAGTCCTACTATTCAGTGGATTTTAATTAAAGGGTCTGAAGTGTATTTATTTTCTCTGTTTACAGGGTCTCGGATGAGTCCTGTATCGTTATACTCGGATGAGTCCCGTCTCAAAAGAACAGGTCAAACAAAACAAAAAACGTGTAGCAAGAAGAAAAAAAGTTCGAATTAAAAAAAATTAATGTACCAGGTTTTTATAACGGACGAAAAATATAAAATTCTTCCTTTTCGTTTTTTTCCCCCCTTCTTTTTCCACATTTTCATGCATTGTCATACACTTCTGAGATATGGTCCAAATTTCAAGTCTCTAGCTCATCGGAAAGTCACACAGCTTAAAATCAATTACGAAATTCCACCCGGACAGACATTAAAGAAAGTGAGTTAATAAAAACATGATAATATTAAGTGTTAATCGTATTCTCATCTTTCAAACATATTGCTATAATGTTAATTCGTATCATCACTTCTAAACTTATTGCTTTATAAAAATAAAAAATATTTAGCAGTTAGACCATAAATTATTTTTTTCACATCACGAGCCTTTTTTTTTCATTTTTTCATTTTCAGAAAAATGTTTATATTATAGTAAAAAATTGATAATACACACCCACCCTCCACTTTCTCACATACAGAGCACTTTTTTGTTTGTTTTATTTTTATAAATCACAAGTGTTTAATTAAAAACACTCGCTATAGGGTTACAAATTTTCTTTTAGCCGCTAAATCTGGAAATGATATATGGAATTAGTCGCCAAATCTGAAAAGGTATATCAAATTAGTCGCCAAATCTGAAAATTGTATGTGGAATAAGTTGCCAAATCTGGAAGTGGTATATATAATTGTCGCCAAACTGATTATCATATTTCCTGACAATCCTGATGAGGACAATGGAACAAAATTATAAAATTATTGTATTGTCATCGGTCCTTGGCAAGTGTGCAAAATTTCGAATTAATCTGACCTTTTTAAGTGGATGAAAATCGAGTTCCAAGATTCCGTTACATGCAAGTGAAACTTATAAAAGCGTGTTAAAAAAACACATAACAGAAAATCTTAAATATTTAAAATTGAAAAAGAAATAAAATAAACAAATAAATGTAAAAATGTGACTTTATATGTGGTAGAAATTATAATTTTAATTCGAGCCAAAAAATTAATTTAAATGAATAAATCAAGGTCTGATTTTGATGAAACTACCATAAGCAGCTCAGAAAAAAAAATAATGTCGAAAAATCTTTCACGTAAAAAGATATTCTAACTTAAACCACTATATTAGCAATCTGTTTTAATCCCAATTAGTTTGAACTGTTAGTGTTATTTTCCTACTTTTGTTGTACTACATTGTACTACTACAATGGTACTAAAAGAAATAGATTAATTATGTATAGGCGTCACTTCAGCAAAATTTGCACCACGACAGATTCTTATGTGTTTTGTATGGAAAAAAAAATTAGTCAAATTTTGGTGAAAAAAGTGCCAATTTGGCTGCGGTGACTGTAATACGTAAGTATAAGGAAAAGCAGGAACTTTTTTTTTTCAATGGAAGGAAATGTTGCTACTTATGCTTTATCGCACCAATGCCAACATTCAAAATAACTCGCCAAGTTATCAACCCTGATTTCACATGTGTTGTCTGCGCTGAATTGGCAACCATGTGCCTCGTTTCATACAATGTCGCCAATAGGTTGAGATAATACATAAGTACCGAGTTTCTGACCAAATGGTCATGCTATGCAGTTGGAAGTAAGCAAGAAGTCCAGCTGAAATGTACAAGTATTCAGGGGACGATTTAGTTCTACGCTATACTTATTAAGCTGGTAGACTTCTGCGTTGTGATATCAACATCAGATGAATTAAAGTCCAAGTGCAACTTTAGACTGATAGTACCTCTAACGTTCAATTTAGAAAGAACCACAAACCTGAGGTTTTTACACCTCAATCGTTTAAAAATTGAATTTTTAAAAATTCTAAATAGAATTTCGAAAAAAACTCTTATAACTCGCATAGCATTATGACCTATATTATTTTTGTGAAAAGTTTTATACTTCTGAGTTGCTTAGTTTGGCCGGAACAGGTGAAACACACAAACTCTTTCTTTTATAAGTATAGATTCAGCTAAAATTAAACATAACTATATTAATTTTCCCTTCTGTTTCTTTAATTTTTGTAAACATATGTTTAATAAATTATGACTGATACAGAATCTTATCTTAAAGAATTATTCTATTTCTTTGAAACCAATATATTGTTTATTTACATAAAGAATATGAAAATTAAAAGAACGATTACTGAAATAATAGCAACACACATAAAATGCACAAAAACGTTTGCGAAGGTTCAGGAAATACAATTATGTGTTTTTCTAATGAATCCAAGCAAGGACGTATATTTTTTATTATATCTCAAATAAACGTAGAAAAAAATTAGGATTATAGAAAATTTACTTATTTGTATTTCAGTTAAATTCTTTACTCCTCCAAACATTTTTAAAGGTGTATGTAATACTATTATATAAATTATAAATTGATTATTAAATAATATTGTTAGAATTATGAATAAAGATTATTACATATATCAGAAATGAAGGAAAAGGTTAACACATACGTAAAATGTGGATTTTGTGTTTTTAAGAATTAGTAAAGCAATGATTGATTTGTTCCTTTTCCACACATGGATTCTTAGAAGTTCATTTTAAAAATTAGCTTAATGAATGGTTTTTGGCTTGCAATTATATACATACCAGCTTTTACCTTATTCGTCTATATTACATTATACATATTTCAATGCTTTTCGTGTCACATACTATTCCTAATTTCTTAACACAAGCATTGTTATTTATGATCTAAGATGAAAAGTATCATATCTTACTTATAGTGGTTATGTTGTCTGGATACTATTAGCAGTAGATTATGGCATGTTTGGCGCAATTCTCCTGATATGTAGGGGTGGCTTACTATTTTTTTAGGGAAGGAAAGGTGACTGACCTTCGAACAAGGTGGTCAACGACAAGTATATTCGTTTGGTTTTGGAGTGCGAAAGCGCTGAACTGAATTTTGTGAAAAGGAAGGAAAGTTCCTTTGTTTTTAGCCCAACGCACATGGATTGGTCTTTTGTACCAAGAAGGGATAGTTTCTTGGTTTTTGTGTAAATCGCGGCAGGGAGCACTTGGTTTGTTTTGCTGTATTTAGATCGATAGAATTCTCTTTTGCCACGACGTAATGTGTCAGCAAGTACTGGAAAAGTAATAGAGAAAAATATTTCAGTGGAATTGATATGTGCCGCTCAGAGTTTAAAAAATCCCATGCTAATGAAAACGACTCACGTAAGACCATGATGATATCTAAATAAGAGTTGAATATCCCTTCAGACCTATTTTTCAATTCCTACTATTAGCTCATTCATCACTCTCTCTGTATATATTTGTTTATATATATATATGTATTTATCATGTTCAAATTTTCAATCGTTAATAAAATATTTTCTATTCATCCATTCAAGTTCAAATATTTTTTTTTTAAACTTGTAGTGGAGGACACTTGATGTTAATACAGTTTTTTCAAGTATTAATTCATTAATTACTAAAAAATTAATTAAATTATTTACAGGTTTTCATCCAAACTAGCCAAACCAGGTGTGCATTGTTACAACAATGAGGACAAACCATGCTCTTTTTTCAATTCCTACTACTAGTTAACTCTCTCCCTGTATATATATATATATATATTGTTCAAGTTTTCAATCGTTAATTAAGTACTTTCTATTCATCCATTCAAAGTAGGAATTGACTTAATTTTTTTATATTACTTGTTTAAATTAAGTTTACACAGAATGATATTATTAGTCCTGCTATTAACTGAAACATTTTTTCGAATCATAATGGTTCAAAATTTATATACTTTTCTGTTAGAGATGATACAATTCTTTTATTCCAGGTAATCAGTAAGCAGTTGAGAAATGAAGTAACTTAAACATTCTTCCCTATTATTAACTATGATATCTTTGATGTCTCTTGCAATAATTTTGTATTGGTGGTTTGTTATTGGTTTTATTAAAATATTTTTAAGACACACAGAGAATACAAATTCGTGTTCATAGCGTGTTAAAACAGCGTTCACAGCGTGTGTTACTTTTTTCATTTAGAAGCTTTAAATCTTTTGGGTAAGATGACAGTTGCAGTTGAAAAATACCTGCTGTTCACTTGTGTCATTGACAGAAAGTAAATGACACATTTTACTGTCATCCAAATAAAGAGACATGTTTCTTGTGTAATTTATATATATGCAATAGATAAGTCTTCTATCTAAAACAAAACTCAATCCATTTGACTTTTTGTAGATTTCAATGCTAGGAAAACTACATAACAATATTTAAGGGGGGAAAAACTATTTACTTAATTTTTAAATTATTTTATATGGAAAAGACTGCAGGGAAAAATTAAAACACTAAATTTTTTTAAATGTATTTAAATATAAAGTGCATTTTAATATTTACATAAACATGTATTTAAATATTTATATAACATGTATTTAAGTATTTATGTAACATGTATTTAAATATTTTGAGTATGCCATTTCTTTTCAAAGGAATACTTGTAACTAACTTTGGAGAGGTAATTTACTCACAGATATAATACAACCAAAGTAATATGTGAACTATTTTTAGCTTCCCGAAGTTGAATATGTGGGTGAAAGATCTGGAATTTCCAATGCTGCTAGAATAACCAATGATTCTGGAGCTACTAACAGCAGTACCATTTCTGTGGTACAGTCATCGTCAATACCAGGAGTCCACAATGAAGTAAATTCAGCCGAAGTAATTATTAATTTGTTGTTGTATTTGTTGTTGTTAACCTGTATTTATTTTAAAAATTCAATCAACAAAATAATTCAAGCTTTGCTTAAAGCACTTAAATTGCTTTTGACATCGTAGTGAAAATTAAAAATCTTTAAAAACAATTTAATTATTACATGAGGTATTAAAACAGTTAAAGCAAGCAAAATGTAAACTGGTTGATGAGATGATAAAATTCTGATCCGAAGAAAAAAAGTTTCTCTGTTTTCAGATTTTATTTCTGTTTATTTATTTTAATATCACATGTGTATGTATTTTACTTTTGTTCGAACTCGAAAATTTACATTGAATTTTGTCATAAAACGATTAAAGGGGAAGGGAATAGATTTTGCATACTTGAATGCAAAATTAGTCGATTTTCATCCTACAAGTGTGAAAGAAAGGGAAGCTGTTAAAATACTTTTTTTTAAAATTATTATATTAAAAAATGTTTTTATAATATTAATGGAAACTGTGTATTTTTTTTGTTGTATTTTATTTCTAATCATGAATAAAATAGTTTCCTTTTATTCACTCCTCTACTCGGATTATTAAGAAAAACACATTTTCATCTCGTTTTATTTGTAATAAAAGATAGGAAAAAAACACATTTTTCACACTGATTGTTTATTCTATTACATTAGTTATGTCTGAACAAAAATTAAATGATTTTACTCTTTGGATATTTCTTTTTTTAAAAATATAATAGACAAAATAGTTACAGGTTTCTATACCTATTTTTATTTTGTTGCATACCTTTTATTAATACTATTTTATGTGATGAAATATATAATGAATTTTTAAGTAATATAGCAGAAATATGATAGGAATATATTTAAAAAATTCTTAAATAGAATATCTGTGTGTGTGATTTCCTTACTTTCAAAAAAGGTAATATTTTCTAGTTTAATTCATAATTAGAATGGACAACATTTGGTCATTTAACATTTCAAAAGTTTTCGATCTGGATCTGTAATTATTGCATTTTAGTTAATTATGTAATAACGACGTCACATAATTTACCAATACTATAATATAAATTTAATAGGGAAAGTGATAAATTTGAAGATATATTATATAAAAAAAATATAAGCTCATAGAAATCATTTTAAAAATGCAATCATTAATTTAGAAAATATATCAAAAATTTTGAAAACATAAAATTAACACTGGAACTGATTAATGGATTCATAATATATACTGTAAATTGAAATGAAAATATTAACAGTATATATCTTATAGTAATCACACTACCTGTATAACAGTTTTTAAAATAATAGAATTTAAATATAAATATAATTTTAAAAAGTTAAAAGTGAAAAATTATGAAAAATAATTTATTGCTTAATTTTTTTAAATAAAGTGAAATTAGCGGGATGTCATGGACTAAACAGGTTTATAAAAAAATTAATGTCTATTTGTATTATCAGTAACAAAATAATTTTTTTCAATTAATTATGTATAATATTACTATACAATGTGGATAATGCCCTTCAAAAGAGACACTTCAATAATATTCAAATTAAAGAGTCCTACTTGTAACAGAAAAATTAATCTTAAAAACATTACATCTGTAAATATTTAAATGAAAATAAGAAAAAATATGTTTTGTTTGTTTTATGATTAAGCAGTGTTTTTTTTTTAATTCAGAAGTAATACTTAGATGTTTGTAAGAATATCATGCTATACCTCATATAAATAGAGGATATGGATACCAGCATATGTTGGAATTCGTTAGAGGTAGAATCGTGGCCCCTTGAAAGTAAAGTTTATTGTTCCACGATATTGCTTCTTGCATTAGTCGGAATTCAACGACTATCAAACAAATATGGAATCAATGGGTTCAGAAGATGGCCTGGCATCATTAACATCCCCAAAGAACAGGCATGTTATCATAACGACTTGTACAATCATGCAACCACGTTACAGAACTTGAGAGAGGAAGTAAGTATAGGGTCCGGCATATTAACCTCCAATTTATCAAAAGCCAGTTATAAACAAATAAAACAAGATACAGAGAAAATCTTTTATTTGTGAAAAACAAATACGATGCCATTTTACATTAATTGGTATTAAAAATTATGTCCGCTAAATGGCGTCCACCAATGGTGACACATTGAAGACGTATTTCTCAAAAGTTCTACAGTACATTGGCGCTTTTTTTTATTTCATCAGGTGAGGCCAACTTCTACTTGTCAGGCACAGTGAATAAAGAAAATTTTCGCTACTGGGCAGCGGAAAACTGTCAGCTGCTTCACCAACGACCACTTCACAGTCCTTGTGTGACAGTCTGGTGCCGCGTTGCTAAATTTGGGTGTGTGGGATCCTTATTTTTTTGAACAAGATAAACTAACGGTAAGTTTACTTGAGATCGTTACTGCCACATGATCGAGACCTTCCTCCGACCAAAGTTAAACCAGTTTCTTAGGAATCATGAAGAAGTAGAAATCTGGTTTCAACAAGAGGGAGTGACAGATCACATTTTGTGGCATTTTCTGAGCATTCTGCGAGTGTTGTTTCTTGGACGTCTTCACTCTTTGCGAGGAGACATCGCCGGAACCCCAAGGGAAGTTACCCAACCTTGGGATTTTTCCTCTGGAAACACTTAAAGGTGCAAGTGTACAAACATCATCCTACAACCCTGTAAGCACTAAAGGAGGCAATTACCTAGAGAGTGGCTGACATTCCACTGAAAATGACACAAAGAACTAAGGACAATTTTCGGGATAGACTTCGTCAATGTGTCACCATTGGAAGACGCCATTTCGTGAACATAATTTTTTAAAAAAAATTAATGTTAAATGGCATTTTTGTCGTTTTTCACAAATAAAAGACTTTTCTCTGTATCTTGTTTCGTTTGTAACTGTCTTTTGAAACAGGGGAAGTTAATAAGCCGGACCCTGTATATTTGAAGCACGTCTTATAACTGCACGAGAATCCGACGTGGTCTTGTGCATTACGTACTTTGGACAGCATGGAGAAATGCCATGACAGTGTCGAGTCCTCCCTATGACACCTCTTGTTCGCGTCATCCGTAATTTGAACAGTCAACGCTAACTTTCTCAGATCTCAAGACTTGTGACCATGTCCTGTCTTAGAGGCACCCAACATATCCTCTTTCAATAAGAAAACACAAGACCGTATTTTTCCCTACGTGCCTTGACCTACCTAGACACAGAGGCTGTTATCTTTTTGAATTTGATAGTAAGTTCTCCTGATCTTTGTAGGTCAATAATAAAAAAACTAAAATGACTATGGAATTTTTCAAAAGAAAAGCTATGAATCTGTCTTGTAAACATCTAATAATGGCATATGTTCTCGCAAAACGTAGTGAATGTCTTTCAATGCACAAATCATTATACAGTGTGTGTTTCATATTAAAAGGTTCGTTACTAGTAAAAGTTTCAGTTTTTGTTAGTTGTTGCTTTAGATTTACTTAATTGAGAACTAACATTTGTACTGTTAAAGATAAATAGAGTTTAAAAACATTAACTAGATTTTACGAATTTATAACCGAAGGTCAGCTTCAATTTTTCCGTGAAATATGTAGTTGAGTACTTTTAATCTAATACATATATTACGATATAAAATTTACGATAGCAGAAATTAGAGTAAAAATCCTAATCCTAATAATATTATAAATGAGAATGTAAGTTTGTTGTTTGTTACGCTTTCACGCCTAAACCACAAAACCGATTTTAAAAATTCTTTCACCAATGGAAAGCTACATTATCAGCGAGTAACATAGGATATATTTTATTCCCGTATTCCTACAGGAACTGAAACTATATGGGTAAACACTAAACTGAATGCCAAGCTGAATGCCTAACTAAATGCCAAGCTGAGATAATGAAATCGTTGTTTTGGTTACTGGCGACCGATGCTCTCCACGAGACATAGAGTTACACGCAGATGATAATACCCTGACACATGTCATGTTTTTTTATGATAGTTAGCTCACTGTTCAGTTAAGTAGAGACTCAGCTATTTCAGATGCACTTTTAAAAATAACAAATGAGAGCTTCATAAGCAAAAAGCAATTCAAGTAACAAAAAATCTTTAAGTGTTACGGTTAGTTTTAATCCTATTTTTTCTTTATTTATTTACTTTTTTCTGTCACATTTAAGCAAAAGTCATCCTAATCCTAATAATATTATGAATGCGAATGAGAGCTTGTTTGTTTGTTTGTTACTCTTTCACACACGCCTAAACCACTAAAATAATTTTAAAAATTCTTTCATCAATGGAAAGCCACATTATTAGTGAGTAACATAGTGTATATTCTATCTCTGTATTCCTACGAGAATTACGCGGGGGAAATCGGGGGGCTCTGCTTAACCCCGCTAAGTTGGCGCAAGTTTATGAATAATACCAGAAATTTTTTAATAAACTTTTTCTCCCATTTGTAACAAATAACTGACACATAGTGTAATGAAACATATTTAATAAAATCAATTTTTTAATATTTTAAATAAATGTCGAACATTTATTATGTTATATGTATTAAATACCAAACTCAAACTTTGAGAAATATCACCAAGTTGGCTAAAAACTTCCCTATTCAAACAATCCCAGAAATTTTAATACCCATTTTCTCCCACTTTTCAAAGAGATAAATGATATAAAGTTTTAGAAAATTAAGTGATATTGAAAGCTCTATGGTTTCATTAAAATCCCAGTTTCATTAAAATATTTTATTTAGTGAATATTTAATAATTGAATTTATTATTTTTTTTAAAAATAATTACATTATAAGGTTATGTTTTTCTCGAAATTTTTCAATTATACTGAACCTAGATACTTCATATGGATATATTGCTATGAAGATATACTAGATATTACTATGGAGGAAGCCATATAATATGCAAATCCCTGAATAAAATTAGGGAAATTTACGTAATAATTTTTATCATCTTGCGGTTTTTCTAATCCTCAAACCCTTTGGAATAAGTACAAAGAGTACTTGACGGAAGATATTTTGCGACGACTGCAGCAAATACATGCAGATATGACTTTCAATGAACACATCTACAACGAAACGATAATAATATGGAAAATAAGGTATTCACAATGGTTGGGAAGGAGCTATATGATTTTGGAATGATTAGTCCGCGACGAGTCGACGGAAAAGACTTCGATAGTGAAATTGCTTAAGAGTTAGACTACGATTTTATAGCATTGGAACATCAAGTAACAGAATTAATCCCTCAATTAACTCGAAAAAAAGTCATGTTTTACAACAAGTGTTACGTAAAATAGAATCCTGCAGTGGTACACTCTTTTTTCCTCGACGCCCCTGGAGGAACCGGAAAAAAACTTTTTGGCTAAACTTAATTAAGGTCCGTCAGAAAAAACGATAGCAGTTGCTGTGGCTTCTTCCGGTATAGCCGTGACACTACTGCCCGGTGGTCGTACTGCACATTCCGTTTTAAAATTACCGTTGAATATTGCACATGAAGATTGACCCATCTGCAATTTCAGTAAAAATAGCTCTCGAGGCAGAATGCTTTGACAATGTTAGCTTTTAGTGTAAAATGAAAGTACGATGTCTCACAAGAAAAATATAGAAGCGTTATATCGGACTCTTCAGGGCTTACGAGATAGTACGGATATTATGGGAGAAATGGTAGTTTTTTATTTCTTTTTATTGCGAGCACCACAAAGTATCACATGGGGGCTTACAGAAGTAAGGGTGTAGCACACATCGCAAAGGAAAGAAGGAATTTTAAAGTCATAAAGGATTACGGCAAAAGCATCCATGCATTCTCCGGGATTCAAACCCAGGCCCTACTAGAACGTAGTCAGAGTCATTAACCACTATACCGGATGGGGGTCATGGTAGTTCTATTGGCTAATGATTTCCGATAAACTCTCCCTGTAATACAGAGAGGTACCACTGGCAGATGAAATCAGAGTCTGGATTAAATCATCAAGTTTATGCGCGAAAGTTGAAAAATTCAATCTGAATTTGAATATGATTACTACAAAATTGATGCGGAATATACTCGTTGCCAAAATTTTAACAGTTGTCAGGAAAGGAGAAAGTGTTATCAAACCTTTAATTCCAATTATCCTCCCTGATGTACCATTTCAATTCAACTCAGTTCAATTTTCCCAATCAAATTCAGTTTTGCTGTTAATATTAACAAAGCGCAAGGGCAAACATTGCGTTTGAAAAAGCCATGCTTTTCCCATGACCAACTATATGTAGCCTGTTCGCTGTATCCAATGCCCGAAATCTTCACATATGCAATATAGTATACAGTAGTATCATAGAATAATATTCTATTTTGAGCTCTTTTAAAGAGGAATTATTTATTAAACTTAGACTCCTTGAGCTTTTTAATAGATTAATAATTTAAGTTATTGAATTTTTATTTTTAATTATTATAATAAAGTATGCTTTCACACACACAATTTTTTGTAACTAAGCTCAATTTTTGAATTTTTAAACTTTAGTGGTCCCAGTAAAGCAATAAATAAATTACATAATATTTTAATCATTTTCTAATGCTAATGATTATGACTTTGACATTTATTTAAAGATATCAACGCGAACAAAGTCGTGGGTAAAAGCTAGTAGTATATATTTAGGAAGGAAGGATTTATTTTTAGCTTTGATCACATCTTCTTTGAATATAATATTGCTTTTGATAACGTGGCTCCAATTAGTGTAAAAATCAGTATTCAGCTTTAAATAAATAATTTCTGAGATTAAATTATATTTCTGTCCTAATTTGTGTTCGTCATTTAGGAATTTATTTTTTTACTTAATCTTTTGCCTTTTTAACGCCACACATTTCCTTTTTCTTGATATTTTAACCATTTATTCTAATCCTATTTTTACAAAACTGATGCGGGTGTAAAAGTATCTTGACTATTTTAGGATAGTTATAAATTTTTATTCAATTAAAATTTGGTATAATTGTTCAATAAAGAAGTTAGAAAATAAACAAAGTACATTATAAACTGGTCTTTGTAAAAAATGCAACTCAATGAAGGAGTCATCAGAATTACACAAACAGAATCATTTAATGCACAAACAACTTGTATTAGTACAAATAAATGACCAACTTTTAAAAGCAAAGAACAATATTAAGTGTCCGAAATCAGTATTTTGTGTAGCCACCACGCGCTGCAATATGTACTGCTATAAGACGTAGCATGGAGTCAAACAGATCTTGAATATTGACTTGTAGAAGAGTATTACATATCGCTTGTATGCGCAGCAAAAGTTCGTCTTTTGAAGCTGCAGGACGCGGATCACGAGCGAGACGCCGACCAATTAAATCCCACACATGCTCAATAGGCGACATATAAGGCGAATAAGCAGGCCA
Source organism: Trichonephila clavata (assembly GCA_019973975.1). Taxonomy (NCBI): domain Eukaryota; kingdom Metazoa; phylum Arthropoda; class Arachnida; order Araneae; family Nephilidae; genus Trichonephila; species Trichonephila clavata. The sequence goes on along the minus strand of BMAO01026805.1, from coordinate 81,073 downwards.
AGAAAGAAGTTGCATGCGTTGGGCTGAACAGAAGTCTCGAACCGTCTTTGCAACCTATGGACGTGCATTATCCAGCTGAAAGATAACTCCAGGGATGTCTTGAAGGAAGGGGATGACTTCGGTCTTTAGCACTTCGTGGATGTACCTGTTGCTATTGAGATTAACCTCAAGTTGTAGCAAATTGTATCATCCATTATACGAAATCGCAACTCAAACCATAACTCTGGGTGTTAGGTCACTATGTCGTTTGATAACGCAATCTTGAAGGCAGCGTTCATCGGCATAGCGACTAACACGAATGCAGCCATTATGGTCCCACAAATTGAAGCGTGATTCAACTGAAAAGATAATTTGTTGCCAATCAGCTTGCCAGGCTCTGTGCTCATGCCCATTTGCAGACGCAGCTATCGATGATTTGCCGTGAGGGGGATCCTGTATAAAGGCACACTTGTACGCAATCCACGGTGCAGCAGACGTCGACAAATTGACGAAGGCGCCATTAGTACACCTTTACCTGTAGACCAACTTGCTGACAACTGCCTGAAGGAAATTGTACGGTCATCCACTGCCATGCAGAGCAGGTGTCGATCGTCGCGCGCTGACGTCACCTTCTATCGTCCACTGCCAGTCTTTCGAGTTGTTCGGCTTTTGTTGATCCACTGCTTCCAAACTCGCATCACTGTGGAACTATTCCGCTGCACCTTTGCTCCTATTGCACGATAAGAAAATCCTCCTTGTCGAAGGTCTATAATCTTCCCCCATTCAAACTCCGTAAGTTGTTTGAATTCCTCCTGTTTTTGTCGTGGAGGCATACTTAGGTCTCACTAAGCGTTCGCCTCTAACAAATAATAATTAACTATTTCCAACGTCCCACTCCAGTCCTTTTTTTATACAAATTCAGCATCAGTTCAGAGGGTACTGCGCACGCCACGCATGAGCAGTGGTTCTGAAACTTTACTATTTTACGTCATCCTATAATTGATATTTGCTGCAAAATTCATTTAATTCTGATGATTCCTTCATTGTGTTGTCTTTTTTACAAACAGCAGTGTATTATTTTATTTGGAGTGGTTATGTAAATTTATTACTTCACATTTCTCGGTAGTTCATATTTTCATATTTTTTTTCTCGTTGACAAATTTAATGAACACTTGTGTAATTTATTTCAAAACTTAGATAAAATAAGTGTCACAAAAAGATTCTTTAATGATCATTGTCATATATATCATTTGCATTTTAATTGCGCTCGATTTTTATTACAATATTTAAATTTATTCCTTTTAAAAAGGATAAATCTATTATCTAACAAGCAATGCTTGTATTACCGATAATTGGTAATTTATTAAAATCAATCAAATGAGATAACTTATTGGTAAAGCAGCTATCAACATCAAGTCATTTCCTACCTTTATGAGATAACTTTCTTTTTTTTCAAATGAGGCTGCGGATTATTATTAACCATTGCTGACCTAGTACATTTCTCGGAAGCTGATATTACTTTTTTTAGTGTGGCGCATAGGTGGATACCAAATGTCACAATGTAATTTTTTGCCCAGTTTCCTCCCCAGAGGTAGGCACCTAAGCACTGACTGTGTGAAATTGTGTAGAAATTTTAATTTAGTCGAGAGCACCTAAGTTAAACAGGCACTCTAGGGATCTTTAACATACCGCATTATCTTCAGACATGGACGCTATCAATGTCCTACATCATGAAAATCCACAGACTTCAGCAGGGACTGAATCCGCAAACTTAGACGCATAAGGCCAACGTCTAGCCAACTACGCCACTCAGCCGGCTAGAGGCAATAAATATTAAGAAAAGTCATATCTCCTTGATAGAACTTTGTGCTGTACTATATATATCCATATTTTGCTGAAGATTGACCTTACCATACCATATTCATTTGCTCCGTATTGGGAATATTTGTTTTTCAGAAACTAAAGAAGAAGGAGGAAATTTTAATTCCCTTGAGTTTAAAAACAAATGAGTTCTTTCAAGTGAAGGATATTTATGACCTTTTCCAGACTCCATTGGGTTTAGAGATTGAGAAGTAGATACTTGGTTTATTTTTGATTCATGTCTATCTAAGAGTATATCCTTTTGGGTTGAAATATCAGCCAATTTTCCTATAAAAGTAAAATTTGAATAAGATTGTATAAATTTTGTTTATAAAGAGCCAGTGAAAGCCTAGAATAACTCTTAATTTTATCTTCAAATAATTTTTTTAAGAACAAAAACATATATTAAAGCATATCAGCTTGTAATTTATATATTTTTAAAAAATTTGAACGAACTTTTGCAGTGCATCGTATGCACCAAATACATGAGCAGGTTATTATTTATTAGTTATTAATTACCGTGCGCAATATACAAGTTATATGAATATAATTTGTTTATATATATATATATATAAATTGTTGATATCTAAGTCCTAGCATTAAGAATTCGAATGTATTAAAAAAATACTTGTCGTTTCTTGATAAAAAAAAGAAAGGGCGGAACTTATCTAATTTCTATTTTCTAAAATTCTCTAAAATTGAAGTATAGAATGATGTTTGCGCTTTCGTAACCCTATAACCAAGTGGATTCCAACAAAACCAATTTTCGGTAGATCTCTACTCTGGAAAATGAACATTCAATCCAAATTTCATGTCTAAATCTAACAGGGGGAAAAAAACGAAATTTTTACTACCCTTATAATCCCGTTGAGAGTCGTTTTCCAAAATAACCCTTCTTAGCGGATTTCAATTCAACAAAAGAAAAATGCAAACAACATTCCATTATTATAGTCCTTGTAGTTCGCAAAAGGATTTTTTTTTGTCAATACGCCCCAGTAACCTCTTGCTCACCCAAGAGTTGATTTCCTTCAAATTACTTCTCTACGAAAGGAATCTGCATACCAAATTTCAAGTCTGTACGCCAAATAGTTTAAAAATGGGAATAGTTATCTTTAACGCCCCTTGAACCCTCGCAACGACACTTGGGGATCTGTTTTTACAAAACCCATTTTGTAGGGGAACTGTACGCTACAAAAGGAATCTGCTTACAAAATTTGAAGATTGTGCCGTCTAATAAATTAAAAATGGAAAAAAATTATCTATAACGCCCCTTGAGACCCCGCAACGCCATCTAGGGGTCGATTTTCACAAAACATGGATCTTTAATACATGAAAGGCTTTTGATTATCATATTTCAAGACTATACGACCAGTAGTTTAAAAATGAAAATAATTATGTATAACGCCCCTTAAGCCCCGCAACGCCACTTGGGTTTCGATTTTCACGAAACCCATTTTGTAGCTTATATCTCCTTATAACAGGAATCCGCTTACCAAATTTCAAGACTGTACGTCTTGTAGTTTAAAAATCGGAATGAGTATTTATATCTCCCCTTAACCACTCGCAACACCCCTTGGGGTTCAATTTTAACAAAACCCATTTTGTAACGGATATTTACTCCATGAAAAAAACATGCCTACTAATTTTCAAGCTGGTAGGTCAAGTAGTTTAAAAACGAAAATATTTATCCATCACGAAAATTAATCCCCCATTACGCCACTTGGAGGGCAATTTTCACCAGACTCATTTTGTAGGGGATCTCTACTCTATGAAAAGTATCTGTTTACCTAATTTCAAGATTGTACATCGAGTAGTTTAAAAATGGAAACAATTATTTATAACGCCACTTAACCCCTCAACGCCCCTTGCGATTCGAATTTCGCAAAAAAAATCCGTTCTTAGCTGATCTCTACTCCATGAAAGGAACATCTCTACCAAATTTCAAATCTGTAGGTTGAATAGTTTCGGAGATATCGTGATTAGTCAGTCAGTCCGTCAGTCAGTGAGTCGCTTTTCTCCTTTATATATATATATATTTCGAACTCACAAGACACAGACTTTAAGGGATGGTGGTTTACTCAGCAAATACTTTTTTAGATTGGAATATATAATTGTAAATGTTAGCACATTAGTCCCAAACACGATATATTTGAAATGTCAGTATCACTGTTTGTGTGTGTGTGTGTGTGATTGCAACGTTTTCCTAAAATAAATGATAAATTACAGCAATGTGTTTAAAATTGCTTATTAGCTATACTTGTTGGGGAAAGTTGCAGGAAGGATTGGCGAAAGAATATCCTTCACTCCCGAATTTCCATTTCGGATATACGAATAAGAAAATTAATCTCTTACAGTGGCATCAAAACTGAAATAATAACTCCATCAACGCTACCTGTATTATAGTTAGTGGCCACTATTTCCTGTAAGTATTTAAGATACTGGTGTAAAATAGCATTTGTCAAAGTTGTTATAAATAAATGATTTACGGTTTATTTAAATACAACTTTCTTTTGGGAGTTAATCCGACATTGGTATCTACACATTTAGATAAAGAAAAAAAATTTTAAAACATATCGTATCAGAGTATCTTTCTAGACTTCTGGATGTATTATTTATGAATTAAAAATTACAAAAAGTGCTAAAGATCTCAACATCAACTTCTCTAGTGCAATGAAATGTAGGTGGAAAAATAGCTGGTATTTAATGAACCAGAGATTCACAAAAATAAATAAAAAAAGAAAAGTATTTCTTTTATATCAGAGTAAAAATATTTCTTTTATTATTTCTATTGTTTTTATTGTAATTATTTCTGTCAGTTCATATTTACCTTTTAAAATATAAATGAAAACTCGAAATATTTTCATAAGTTAAATAATATTTTTCTGAATTTTTTTTTGTGTAAATTACTGTTTCTCGATATGGTTTAGCTTTTTGTGAAGCTCGAAGAATAAAAAAACAACAAAACATTTGAGCCTATAAATGTTTGAGGAATATTTTACTTCTACAGGATTATTGCATCTACATTTCGGACTTACAGTTTGAATTTTCAATTTATTCTAGTGTTGAGTTTAACTTCCTCGTTATTAAAAATTTTGGAATGTCAATATCAAAAGAGAAAAATATTGTAATTATACTTGCAGAAATTGTCCTACATTTTCTCGAATTTAAATTAAACAAAATATTTAGCATATAACTTTTTATTCTCTTAATTCATATAAGATATACGCATAAATAAAGCTCCTGTTGTAAACTAGGCAAAATATTCAATGTATAACTTTTAATTTTTCTAATTTAAATATAGAATATATAGATAAATAAAGCTCCTGTTTAAATATCATGCGTTAACTATAATAATATGATAATGACAGCAACGTTAAACTTGTGATCTCTTAAATAACAAGTGTCGACAAAATTTAAATATTCCTAATTCTTCATGGGAAAAAAAGGTTTCTATTCCTATCTTAATGTACAAAATTTTACTTCTATTAAAAAAAATGTCTTTTCTTTGCTTGATTTCTTATATGTTTAATTATTGTTCAGCAAATTTTCAGAGATATAAAATTTTTTCAAAAGCATACTTGAAGCTTTTCTGGAATAAGATAAGAGAAAAATAAAAAATTTCAGTTTTAGAAAAATAATAATTTATACCATTTTTTTAAATAAATGTCTTTTTCTGATCTAAATCAATAACATCTTATTTAATGTTAGCAAACATTTCCATCCAATGTAAATTTAAATTGGTCTATAAAGCTTAAAAAATCATTTATACTCAGAATTTACACAGAAATTTGAATAAATTTGGACAACTTATTTTCTAATACATAAGTGTAAATAATGTGGGACAATAATACAACTTTTTACAAAACCTTTCAAAAACGAATGCTCCGGATGAAAACTGACTATTAAATATCTGATTATCCCGATAAATAAATCTTATAGAATTAATACTTTTTCTTATCTGTATAAACTATTACTTACTTTGAAAATATTATTGGTAAGTCAAGGGAAAAAAATTATCCTTTTCATACATCTGCTTGAAATACTTTATTTATAAAAATAACAAGCAATTGAAAAAAAAAGTTTCACTTTTTCTTCTTTGTGCGAGAATATACATGCTTCAGTGTTTTCTCATTTCCACTATAACTAGCAAAAAGTAAAATTGTGTGAGTATACTTATACATGGAGGCTTCTATTCAAAAGTAGTTCCATACATAGAAATTGTAGATTTACTATTATCGTGGTTGGAAAAAGTAGATTAGCATTTATATTTTAGTTTTTAGCATAGATAGGAAACACACACAAATAACAAATCAGTTTTGTTTTCGCAAATTCTTGTAAGTAAAATTAATCGTGTTTGGTTAAAAGTAAACACCAGAGTTGTGAAAGTGTAAGATTAAAAGATATTATCTTATTCAGTTTGGTTTATATATTACTCATAATTCAAATTTTATATAAAAACTAGCTTTTGCCAGCGGCTTTGCTCGTGTTGATGATTCGTTATGACAAAGTCGTAATTATTAGCAATAGAAAGTAAATAAAATAATATAATTCTTTTATTGCTTGACTGGGACCATTAAAATGTAAAAATTCAAAAATTGAGCTTAGTTTAAAAAACTGAAAACATACTTTATTATAATAATTAACAGCAAAAATTCAATAACTTAAACTACTAATATTTTAAAAATTTAAAGTATCTACGTTTAATATATAATTTCTCTAAAAAAGAGCTCAAAACAGCATATTATTCTAAGATGCTACTGTATATTGTATATGTTTTTCCGTCGGTTGCAAATATGTGAAGATTTTAGGCATTGGACACCTTCGAACAGGCTACAAATAGTTGGCCAAAGAAAAAGCATTGCTTTTCCAAAAGCACTTCTGCTACCTGCAATGTTTGCCCGCTTTGCACCACTTTGTTAATAGTAACAGTAAAACTGAGTCTGATTGGAAATTGAACTCGCTTCAATTGAAGCGGTAGGTCAGTGGGGATAATTGAAATTCGAAAAGATATGGTAACAGTTTCCCTTTTCATGACACCTGTTAAAATAGAGGCACCAAGTATATTCTGCATCATTTTTATGATACAAATCCTTGTTCCATTACATAGGCAAGGAGCATGGAGATTTTGCCTAAGCATAACTGATACATTTAGCTTTAATTTAAGTTTATGTGAGGGTCCGCGAGAAAGTTCGAGTGAATTTAAAAACTCCGTGGGATATGAAGTACTTTGTTCTTTATCTACGATTGTATTCATTGATAAATATTCCTTCATTCCCCTCAGCACGTTGTTTAAATTTTCAGTGTTGATTTTATTGACAATGTCATTGTTAGGTGCCAATATTGATCTTCCGCACAATCACGGCTCACAATTTAAATTTTGTTGCAAGCCCGGGTGAATTTCAGCAATAATATCTACATCATTCCTACTAAATTAAAAAATTCTATGGAAAGTAAAATATAACCTCCAAACATCCATCACCAAATTTAATTGAGTTTCTGCATAATGTTCCGAATTTACGTCACAATGAAGATGCACTCTAGTATTCGATTTCAGACTGAATTTTTTACCTTCCGCCCATAAAATTGATGATTTAATACAAGATCTGATTTCATCTTCCGATGTCCCCTTCTGGATATCAGGGTGAGTTTGTCAGAAATCACCAGCTAATATAAAACTACCATTCCTCCCATAATATCTGTACTATCTCGTAAATCTTGAAGATTCCGATTTAACGCTTCTATAGATTTCTTGTGAGACATCGTAATTTCATTTTACACTAAAAGCTAACATTGTCAAAGCATTCTGCCTCGAAAGCTATTTTTACTGAAATTACAGATGGGTGAATCTTCATGTGCAATATTCAACGGTAATTTTAAAACGGAATGTGCAGTACGACCACCGGTCGCTAGTGTAGCGGCTATACCGGAAGAAGCCACAGCAACTGCCATCTTCTAATTTTTTCTGATGCACATTAATAATACGGTAGCAAAAAAATTTTTTACGGTTCCTCCAGGGGTTTCGAGAAAAAAGTTCCACTGCCGGATTCTGTTTTACGTAACACTTCATGGAAAATATGACTTTGTTCTGGAATTAATTGAGGTATTAATTCTGTTACTTGATGTTGCAATGGTATAAAATCGTCGTAGTCTAACTCTCGAGCAATTTCATCATCGAAGATATTTCCATCGACTTGTCACGAACTAATAATTCCAAAATCATGTAGTTTCTTCCCGGCCAATGTGAAAACCTTATTTTCAATTATTATAAGCTTTTCGTTGTAGATGTGCTCATTTAAAGGCATATCTACTTGTACTTCCTGCAGTAGTCGCAAAATGTCTTCCACCATGTACTCTTTGTACTAATTCCAAAGGGTTTGAGGATTAGAAAGACCGTAGGATTACATAAATATTGCATAAAATTTCCTAATTTTATTCGGCTATTGCTATTGTATGTCTTTTTCTATAGTAATATCTAGTATATATCTCTCTTTTCATAGTAATATTTCCATATAAAATATCCAGATGTATAAGTGAAAAATTTTGTGCAAAATAGGAATATTGTGGAATAATGTTTAAAAAAATTCAAAGTATTAAATATTCGATAAATCAAAACTTATTTAATATTACTATTTATTATTATTTTTTACTATTTATTTATTTAATATTACTATTAATTATTACAATCATTTAATATTACTATAAAGCTTTCAATATCACGCAATTTGCTGTAACTTTATGTCATTTCCCTCTTTAAAGATTGGGAGAAAATTTGTATTAAAATTTCTGGAATTGTCGGAATAGAGAATTTTTTAGCCAACTTAGCGATATTTCTCAAAGTTTGAATTTGACATTTAATAAACCTAACGTAATAAACACTTGACATTTAATAAAAAAAACATTTAAAATTGTTTTTTGTAAATATATTAAATTTCACAATGTTTCAGTTATTTGTTACAAATGTGAGAACATTTTTATTAAAATTTCAGGTATTGACTATAAATGCATAATCGTGCGCGAACTTGGCGGGTGTAAGCAACGCTCTACGATCTTGCCCGCGTAATTCCCGTTCCCGTAAGAATACGGCATATATATACCTTAAAAAAATATTTCCTTTGTTACTTGCTGATAATGTAGATTTCCTTTGGTGAAAGAATTTTTAAAATCGGTCCAGCCGTTTCAAAGATTAGTCGGAACAAACAGACAGGCATACAAAAATTTTATAAATTTATTTTTATATAAATACTGTATATACTTTTAAATGAATTTAGTAAAATGCTGCTAATTTGAAATTACAAACAGACAATTCAGTTTTATTAATTTGTTAAAATTTCCGGTATTGACCAAAAGCATAATATTGCGCCAACTTGGCGGGGAATAAGCAACGCCCCACGGTTTTACTCGCATAGTTCATGTTCCCGCAGAAATTCGGAGATACAGTTTACTCTATGTTACTTGCTAATAATGTATCTTTTCATTGGTGGAAGAATTTTTAAAATCGGTCCAGCCGTTTTAGAGATACGTGGAAAGATATTCGTTGCTTTTTACAAATATCACATGTAATTTCATATTAATATTTAAATAACGTCGTTAGATATTTGAAATAACAAGTAAGTTAAATAAATAAGTGACATAATTACTGCAGAATTTGCGTTACACTAAGTGCCCAGTTTTGTAGTTTTTATCAGTTTTAATGTATCTTAAGTTTCAGGTATTGGTAAGTTATGATTTTTTTCAGAATAATTTTGTCTTTTTGTTAAATTAATAGGATGCATCTGTTCAACAACGGAATTCTGAGGAAAAAAAGTTGAATGAAAAGAAAGACAGCGCTTTTGATGCAAGTCTCATCCAACAAAACCATCACAGCTCTATGGCTTTGATCATTGATCCAGAAAATAACAAAGAATTTGCTTCGGTGAGTAACCCTGTAAAAAGCGCCAAGAAAAAGAGATGCACTTGAATTAAATATACTACAAATATTCCATCAAATAAAACAATTTGGGTACTTATGTATTAGCGTCACCGCAGCATAATTGATGCCACCTGAATTGCGCCTTGATATCAAAACAGCAAAAAAGATTTTACGTGTTTTATTTGAAAATAATCCAATCAGTAAGATTTTGGTGCAAAATGGCGTGATTCGCGTGGGGACGATTTCGCTGCAGTGACGCTAATACGTAAGTACCACAATTTAAAAGTGTATTCTGACATATATACCATCTTTACTGGTTTTTAATATGTTGATTTATTTAAAGAAAAATCGTAAATAATCTTCTTAAAAGCGCAAGAACTTTAAAATATATTGAGTTGCAAGGATATGTGGTAATATTTAGACCAGCGATACTCAACCTTCGGCCCACTGGGCCTTTTGAAATGGCCCGGTGATGTCCCATTACTCTGAGAAATTCATTAATTTAAGAACTAAGTATTAAAAATTTGACGAGAAATTATTTCAGTCGAGAAATCAAACATCAATTTTGCTTTTTTCTGTTGATGTCATACGAGTTCGAATTGACATTTTTTTCCTACTTGTAACTGTTACGGTTAGTGGTAACAGACAACAGTGGAGTAGTGAACATTTTGAGTGAAAATAATTTTTAACTATCCCTCATGTCTTGTGCATGTGAAAAGTATTCGAAGAAAATAGGTTGTTTCAAGACGATTGTGAAGGTGATTTTTTGCAGTGAAAAACAAATATGGATCTGTAATTGTATGATATGTCGTGGTGTTGTATTTAAAAACACCAAAAATTATGAATCGTTCACTGACATTTTACCTCGAAGATCTCTTTCAAGAGGCAATATATAAATAGGCTTTATTGGATAATCTTTGCAACAAACAAAAATTTCATCAGTGGTAATGTCACAGCGTAAAAAATGCATCCTATGAAATTTGTTATATTATTGGCAATCATATGAAACCGTTTACTGATGCAGAAATTGTGAAGGAATTTTTTCTAAAAGCTGTGTGAAAGCTCTCCCTTTGTATTGTTTGATAAATTCCGTGACAAAAATTTTAAAAAATATAAGAAAATGATTAAAAAAATGCAAAATAGAAGTTTTAATAATTTGATCACTCTCTGCATTTTAAGTTTCCTATGTTATCTTCGTGTTAAAGTGTTTCCCCTCCCCTCTCCCGTAATCCTCAAGTTACGGCCTGCGTGAAATAGCTGTCTCATGTATGTGGCCGGCAGAAAAAAAGGTTGAGTACCTCTGACTTAGGCTATTATATTGACAACGTGTAACTTAGAGGACATAGAATCAAACACTGTACACTACATTTATTTAGACAAAAATATATTAGATGCGAGTGCTGCAGAACTTGATATAAAAGCATAAAGGTAGTTCCAGATAGTGTTAACTTTTTTAAAGCTATATAAAAATCACAAAAATAGAGGCAAGAGCCTTACAGAAATAAAAGAGGCATTAGATGACAATATCAAGTAAGTATATTTATTATATTTTGCGTTGATTCAATGGGATTAAAGATAAGTATTGACGAGAAACTCATCAGAAATCTATCATTTTCCCCAACAAACGTTTCAGCCCTTCTACTAATAACATACATTTTTAGGCATTTTAGCTGATTTCAAGTACTTTTCTTGCCTTTCACACTGCAACTATTTCCGCACTGTCTGTGTCAGTATTCTTGACTCTCCTCTAATCTAGAATGTTATACCTCAGCAAAAAATATCTTAATGTCATTCATAATATTCTTACACTTTCCTCAATAACTTATATTAGGATTTCCAGAGCTTTAATTTCGAGCTATAATTGTTTATCATTATTTATGAAAGAGTGTCGTATAAGTTAAAAAGAAAGAATTAATATATAGTATCTTAAGGTATTTTGAAAAAACGTTATTCCAGATTTCACTTAATATACAATTTTGATACATACTTAGAAAAAAAGCTTTTGCGTTAAAATTTTCTTTTGCATAATTTGTATTCATCAAGATTATTAGTTAAAACTGATGAATATAAAATAGTAAACAAGTAAACAAAAAAAATTAAACTAATAAATATTAAATATCACAAGAACAATTTACAGAAATAAAAATGATTAAGTAAGTTTTGTGGCATATTTTGCTTTATTTTACAAACTTTTTAGTCTAGTGGTCTGCCGTAAAAACCATTAAGGCTCAGACTTAAGTATTATAACATCGACTAATTACAATAAATAAAAAAAAAGTCGTCAAAAAGGAAAAAATGTCGCCAACTGTTGTCATAAATATTAATCTCTTTTCGAACATTAACGTGAAAGGTTTTCGGCTATTGGCTCTATATCGCGACGTCTTTTCATCTGACGAAATTGTTCGATGGTATAATACGTAAGTACCTTATCTCATATAAGATAAAGAGCCTGTTGTGGTCTCATATTGCTAAAGACCGTTCTGTAGTATGGCTTATACATATCCTCAGAATCTTATTTTCATCTTACTAGATCGAAACTACTAAATATATTGACTGTTTTGAATGATTCTTTAAATCAGGCAGAGAAGCAACCAAGGAAAACTCAACAATATAAATCGATAAATTCTTTGCTAATAAAAACTGACTCTTCAAAAACAAAACAACATAAAATAAGAAAACATCTAGAACAAATGAAGAAAATAAGTTGTTTCAAGAATTAAGTACTTATGCACTCACTTACCTTGTAGTTATTCATCGCACTTTTCTACATGCATATGAATGTTTCAAGTAAGTAACTTAGTAGTAAAAAAATATCAGTAAAAAATAGTTCTAAGGCAAATAATTTATTTAGAGTAGTAATAAAAAGGTCTTGAAAAAAAATCTGTTAATCAGACTTAACTGAAGTATGTGTGTATAATAAACACTTCGATTGACGAATTATACAACGGAATAAAAGAAGTAAATTAGTACTTTTAACAATGGTTAAATATGATAGTTTATGTAACGTCATAGTCACATGATAATGACAACCACGTGTTTCTAGCCAATCAGTTAAACTCTCATGTGACATCATAGTCACGCGATAAAAACAATCCTACGTTTCCAGCTAATCTGTTCAAGCGCTCGTTGTGTTGCCAGCTTTTGCTCTTTGTAGAAACTCTCTCTTAAAAAGTATATACACCGGAGGAAAAAGATCCCAACACCAATAAAGACTTATGTTGGATAAACAAAATGTGGTATCGTGTTTATACATCTAAAAGATGACATCGATTCCAATTTTGCGCTTAAGTGTGGCCCTGGTAACGCCACTTGCAAATCAGGGTTGCTTAAAATGCGTGCTGTAAGGTTTGTGAGTGTTATTTGTCTGTGAAATCTGACATGTTGAATTATTATTAGCCAAAAATGCATTTAGGAAGATGAAGAAGCCATTATATATATTAACAGCTCACCGAGTTTGAACGAGGTCGTATAATAGGACTACGACAAGGTGGATTTTCTTTCCGCAATATTGCAGAAAGACTTGGCCGGAATATTTCCACTGTGCATAATTGTTGGGATTAGTGGTCAAGGGATGGTAATGCGTCAAGAAGACCGTATTCTGCTCAGCCACGTGTCACTACTGAAAGGGAAGAGCGCCGTATTTGGAGCAATGCTATGGCGCATCTGACTGCGGCAGAAATTCGAGGTGAATTTGGTACCACAATGACACAACGAACTGTTGGAAATCGGTTACTTCAAGGACAGCTCCGAGTCAGACGGCCTGCAGTGTTTCTTCCACTGACTCCAAAACAGTGCTTTTTGCGATGCATGTGGTGCCAAGTCAGAGCATTGGGGGACGGAGTGGAAATCTGTAGTGTTTTCTAAAGAAAGCAGGTTCGGCTTTGGTGCCAGAGATGACCGTGCGTTGGTCAGAAGGAGGCCTACAACTAAACTGTCTGTGGCCTAGATACCCTTGACCTACGCCTGGAGTTTTGGTCTGAGGAGCAATTTCCTTTGACAGCAGGAGCACTCTCGTGGTTATCGCAAACACATCGATTATAAATTTGTCAGTCTGGTAATTCAACCTATAGTACTGTCATATCTGAACAACATTCAAGGAAGAGTTTTTCAACAGGATAACGCTCGCTATCACACCGTTGCTCTATAAAAGTGATCTGCTGATTGTTGACATGTTACTTTGGCCTACGAGATCACCAGATCATTCTCCAACTGAGCACTTACGGGATATCATTGGATGACAACTCCAGGATCATCCACAGTCAGCTCTGATCGTTTCAGTGTTAACACTGCAACAAACAAGGAACTTCATACCACAAAGTGAAATTCGGCACCTGTATGATACAATTCATGCACGCTTTCAGACGCATTTAAAATTCTGGAGGTTACTCCAGCTGTTAATGTAACAACATTTTACATTTTAAATACTTTTTCTTGATCTTAAATTAACCTGTGATTTTGAAAATTTAATTAATTAAACATGTTAACTAGACAACCAAATTGTCCAAATTTCATTACTTTATAATAGGGATGGCGAACCTTTTTGAGACGTGGGTCAAATTTTGTTCATATTTTTTTAGTACTAGATCGTGGTTCACTAATGCCCATTTGCACAAGAGTTACGTTTAAAAAAATTTAACTGGGTATTTTTAAAACCAAATATCTTTAAAAAATCCAATTGACTTAACGGGTAAAACTGGGAGTGGTTTCAGGATTTGAAAAATTTTAGTGAGGTTGAAAATTCTTGAGTGCTTGGTGCAATAATAGCAATAAGTATTTGAATGAACAAGGTGAAAATTACATACAATTTATATTATGAAATATTTTTAATACTTTATATATACATATATATATATTTATATGTATAACAAAATTGATTATAAAGGATATCATAAGAAATCTGTTGCTGTTTAATTTAAGATATTTTTTTTAATATTAGGTTCATATTTCGTATTCATTAGTTTAACGCATTTCGCAGTTAATTCCGTGTCAAGTCTATTTCTATCAGAAGATTTTACAAATTTCATTGAAGAAAACAATTTTTCACATGAATATGTGGACCCAAATATTGTTAAAAGAGCACACACATTAACTAGTTTTTTCTTTGATATAGAATTATTTGGAAAAGAATCCCATACTTTTTATATAATATTTTCAATTTTTACTGCGGAATCAATATTTACACAATTTTCCTTCTACTTCAGAAATCAAGTCATAAATTTTTTTTTTCACACTACGTTGCTTCGAAATTCAACCGATTCCAACTTAACTCAATTGTGTCAAATTCTGTTTCGTATGGATATAAAAAAAGGTGAAATGTATTTTCTAAACTTTTAATTTGGTTGAGTTTTCTCAAAAGCTTGTTTTAGTTCCTGAATAATCATTAAATATTTTTAATTGCATTTTTTAATGGCAATGCAGTTTTTAAAAACTATTGTTTTGAGAATGTTTTTGTAATTGAGAGAAAATATTTCATGATTTTCATTTCCAAATCCTTAGTAAAGTTAATTTCATCATAAATATTTTACTGCTTTCACAAACATCATTAAAACAAATAGTCCATGCCCTTGAAGATTTTTATTCAGTTCATTAAAGTGCTGAGTGATATCACATAAAAATATTAAAACTGTTAACCAATGTACATTGAGTAATTCATCGAAACTATTGTCTTTTTCAATTAAAAAGATCCTCAATTCTTTTCTTCTCTCCATTGTTTCAATTCTTTTAATAACGTTATAAATCGATTAAAGACTTGACCAAAACTAAGCCTTTGCATGTTGCTGTATATCAAAACCCCCTGAATATTGTCATTCAATTTCTTCTAGGAATTGCGGTTTATAAAGTTGATTATTTTTATTATAACTGTCATTGCAGGAAAATGTTTTTAAACCATGCTTCGCATATAAAACTTGCTTGTGTACTTTAGAATGAAATTCAATCAGAGAATGTGAAATACTTTGCTTAAAATACTGAATAAATCTAATGTTTTTCCCTACCATACTAAGTGCATCGTCTGTTGTTACAGAAACTTTTTTCTGAAGGTCAATATCCATTTTTATCCCACATCAAGCACCGGTACATTTCCCTTTTAGAGGTTATTAATTTTATTAACTCTTCTTTCATTATATATTTCCATACTGCATACTGCGCAACTGCATTCTGCCGGAAATATGTCGAATTAGCATCAAATTTCTTGAGAGACTTCAGAAATTAGAGACGAAATCATTTCAAATATTAACCGAGGCTTATGGAGATGAAACTTCATCGAGTGCACGTGTGTTTGAATGACATAAGCGATTTTCAGCTTAAAGGGTCAGTGTGGACAATGTTGAACCTGCTGGGCGCCCAAGGTCAGCGATTGCAGACTAAAACATTGCTGAAATGCATGATAGGAATGAGTTTCTTCTCGCATCAGTAGTCAGACTATTAATCAACACTACTACATTGAAGTACTTAAGAGACTTCGTGAAAAAATTAAGAAATAAAGGACATAATTGGGGAATGATGAATGGCTGTTCCATCAAGACAAACAATCCGCTCACATGGCCCTGACTTTCAAGTAATTTCTGACCAACAAAAACATTGCTGTGACTGGAAATCCTCTTTATTCACCTGATTTGGCCCCATGCGAATTACTTTTTATTTCCTACAGTTAAATATTGCTTACAAGGAACTCATTTTACCTCAGCTGAAGAGGTTCAGGCAAAAACGGGGAATCTCCTGAAGAGTATTCCAAAAACCTCGTTCCAGAACTCTTACCAGCAATGGTAGTACTGAGTGTAGAAGTGTGTGAATACTGAGGGGTGGTGCTGGCTGGTACAGGCACTGGTGCTGGCTGGTACGGGCACGCCTTCAATTGCGAGCCAAAAATGTCCAGTATCAAGAATAACAGACATGCGCATGGCGCCCATTGGCGCCTCACAAGAGAAACAAGGGGACAAAAACAAATGCTATAAGAGTCTCTTTCTACAAACATAACTGAACATAACCTTACAAAAGTGCATTTATCCGAAGAAAGTGCTTTAAATAGGGTTATTTGCTTTGATCTGTCGATTTTTTTTTTCAAAAAAAAATTGTGATTAAAATTATACATTTTATTTAATATTTTGTAAACAATTTTACTTTATTTCAAATGCTACATACTTTCCTATACATTTGTTGTCATTTGCATCTTTGGAACTGTTATGATCATACTGAAGGTTATAGGCAGCATTTGAATTGCTTTTATGACAATTCAGGGCTTAAAAACGTACAAATAGGATATAAAACATCCGCACAAATTAGAAAATCTAAACAAACTCGCGTAAATAAACAAGTGGTAGCTCAACAATCGTGGGTCAGTTAAAAAGCTTGCGTGGGTCAGTGTCTGTCTCACGGGTCATAGGTTCGCCATCACTGCTCTATAATAATTTTTCCTTATTGTTGGGATTTTTTCACAGTTTATTTGTCAACAATAATAACACACATAAATATTTTTAAAAATGCATTTTATTTAAAAATATATGCATAAAGTCAGATTTCCCTTTTAGTTTAAAAATATTTTTCAGGATT
This sequence comes from Trichonephila clavata, assembly GCA_019973975.1. Classification (NCBI taxonomy): domain Eukaryota; kingdom Metazoa; phylum Arthropoda; class Arachnida; order Araneae; family Nephilidae; genus Trichonephila; species Trichonephila clavata. Next base: position 63,777 of record BMAO01026805.1, on the reverse strand, counting down.
TTGTTTTCGTAACATTTGACCGTGAAACATAACACTTGATTGTAAAAATTTTTTAATTTTATTTTACTCTTACAAATAAAACAAGTACAGTTAGTTTGATGTCTGTTTTGAATTCAGTAGAGAACACGTGTTTGTCTTTATCATGTAACCTTCATGAATTGAGTTCATTACATAGGAGTATAAAGTACTTTTGCCTGCTTAAGCAAATGAAATCGGATTTCTAACACTTATTCTATATATTTGAAGTATTATAACTTAACAATATCAGTAATATTTGTCCTCTCTTTGAACAGAAATAAAACTTCCCCGGTTATTTTATCAAGATTTGGAGACTTTCCATTGGAAAAAGTCAACAGTTTCTTTGTTTATCTTGTACGCTGTGGATAAAGAACAAGAGTTTATCCTCGTATACGAGCTAAATCATGAGTTTTTGTCTTACAGAAATGTTTCTGGAAGAACATATTGATATTTAGAGATTTAATAATATAGTTCTCCTTACAACTTATATGGAAACAAAATCAAAGTTTTGTATCTGTATTATTTGGTGACATGCGGCTCACTCGAGTCAACAAAAATATATATTGATGTTTTAAAAAAAACAAAAACAAAATGTTTTAACACATTTGGAAAAGTTATCTACAAAATTTGTCTCCAAATAATAAATATAAAAAATTTCATCTTGACTTTTATTCAAATAAAATATTTACATCTTTATAAAAAGAAAATAGACATGTTTAAGGTCTCCGACTACTTGCGACTACTTTTTTTTTAAAAAAATGGAGATATAGGGGTTTTTGTGGTTTTTAGATTTGCTTAGAACATTTTAAGAAAAGTATGCTAAACTTAAAATGAGAAAAAGAAATTATTATTACTAAAATGGGAAACAAATTTGTAAAAATTTACAAAGCAGAAGTTTATGAACAAACTTTCAGTTTTTCATTTCTGATGTGCTGATATGTTATTCATTTTTGAAGTGACCTTCAGGATGAGGGATATTTTAATTTTTGTAAAATCCAGAGTACTTTATCTTAGTTTGTATATGAAATTGCTTAAAAAAACAGTGATTCTTTCAACATAAGGGACTGTAAATTTTGTAATAAAACAGCTATTGATAAATCTGAAGTTTAAAACACTTCTACTCTTTTACAGAACATACACAAAAAATTTCAGTTAATTATTTTCAAAACTTTTTTGACAATCGCTGTCCCCGTTTCAGGATTTAAAAAAAAAACATTTCGATTAAAACTCATTTTAAAGTATCTTGCTTAAAGTAATCTAAGTAATCTAGTAATTAAGCATCTACTTTTACTAAAATACTTGTGGTTTTTGTTCTAGTGAACGGAAAATAATAAACATCGTATTTTAATAAAGCTAATAAGATGGCCTATAAAACAAAATCATAAAACAAAGTTGAATTTTTTGCAGAATTCACAATATTAGGGTAGTCTAATACCTTAAAACAATTGAGTAATTAATCTTATGGGTTTTGGCTTCTTTTAAGATGATGCCAAATATACAGGGTGTCCTAAAAATTTCTGTAGTGATCATTTGTTAATTTATATTTCAAAAACAATAAACTTTAAATACTTTTTTTTCAGTTATAATTCAAAGCTCTTTTAACATAATGTATTACAAAATCTAAACTTATTTTTATAGTAAATGCTTTATATGTCCTCTTTTTCTTTTGGGGGCAAAGGAAAACTCGTTTGTGAATATTTTGAGAAACATTTTTCAGGATTCTAATATGGACTACTTATACCATTTATATATATATATACAATTTTTAGATCATCTATTGTTTAGATGTTTTCATAAGATATGTTATTCAAATTTCACTCAGAAGACAGTTAGAAATGCTTACAAGAAAGATTGATGTCAAATATTTCTTGTGATTTCAATGGATTATTAAAAAAATACTTAACCATGTGATTACTATTATGGCATGTTGTACTATTTTACAGGAGACGCATCCTCATTCATCCGCTTCGACCAATAAAATAACTTTTGTCAAGTAAATTCCCTATATACCACATCTTTTGTCTCTCTCTCTCTTTTTTAATCCCTCCATCTCCCTTCCGTCAAAATCACAGGGAGAAATGTTTGCCCTATTTCTTGCGCCCGCAATATTTCAGGACTGGAGTGTTCAAAAGTAAAGCTCTAAAAAGATTAAAACTATTTCTTATGACCGGAATCATGTTTATTTCTTACCAGATGGCAGTATATGATTATTAGTAGCATGTTTAGGAATAGTTATTTTTATTTGAAATAGATGTTTGCACAATCAAACATGTAAGCAATATGTTATATAGTAACCTTATCTCAATTACTAAGTTCCGTTCTTCGCGAATACAGGGAGGTTGCGTTCTGTGATAAAAATTATATATTTTTTAGTAGTGTATACAATATGGAGTTAGTCAGGAAGTGGAATTGGATTCTCCTTCAAGTATAAATGGATCTGAAAGTGATTCGGAAGCATTTATTTTTTTAAAAAAAACAGTTAGTGAATCTGAGAACAATAATCTGTAATGTTACCTGTGATGTTAGCCTTTGCATCTCATCCTTTAAAAGTTATTTCTCAAGAAAAATTACTAATTTGCATTAATTGTGCATAAATGTAATAAAATTCACCTTAATTGTTTTCAACACTTGTATTTTAAAATTTTTCTCTTTGCTAGAAAACCAACATTCATTCATAATAACCCTAAATGTTGGCTTTTCTTAACAAATTTTTATTTTTATTTCAAGCTAAGAGTTTACCCAAAATTTAAAAATAAATACATATGTTTCACGTAAACTTAGTTTTAAATAATTTTCTTGAATAAAAAATAGTCACTTTTAGGACCGCTTTCTTCAAAATTATGCGGCCATTCAATGGTTTTAACTCGGCATTGCTTTACCTATATATTTATGTCACTTAATTCTTTGTATCTTTTGTATTACTTAAGATCAAAATAAGCCACCAGCAATGCAATTCTCTGAATGTGTGAAAAATTGATTTTTCAAAGAAAAACAAAAGGACGTGGTATTTTATCACACAGCCTCAGCAAGAAAACAATCAATTGATTAGAATTAAAAGAAGGTTAAATTTATTCACAAAAATAATAATATTCAAAAAGTAAACTAAATGGTTTTTTTTTAGTCGGACTATGGGAACTTTTAGGACACTCTATAAAATATGCATATCTAATACTACTTACAAAGAATCCACGATATTTTTTTTCTTTAAAAAAAACTATTGTCATTATAATATTGAATTTAAATCGCATACAATCTAAATTTTATAAACAAATTGGCAAAACTTTTTTTGCAGTTCATTATATTTTTGGAAGAAAAATAATATCTTGCAAAAAAAAAAAAAAATGTGACATTTTATTTTTAAAGTGCTTTTAGCTTTATAATATTTTTTATTTGAATAATTTAGGGAACAACATTTGCAGTTAACGCAAATATGTAAATATTTTTAAAAAGTAAAATTATAATGTATTGAAAAATTGCAAATTAAAAATGTTCAGAATAATTTTCACTGTGTATTATTATTATCATTAAAAAAATATTCTTAAACAAGTTTACTGTTACAAAAATTAATATATATGTTTTATTCAACCTTCAATAATTTTTTTAAAAAAATCCAGATTTCTTTACATGGAAAAAATATAAAAATATTCAACAAGAAATACTTATTTAATTATGTATGTGTTCATGATTAGTTAATTTGTTCAGGACTCAAATGTTATGTAAACAGATATGGTTTATATAAATCAAATAAATAAGTTATGTAAACTAAAATATACATCACTAATATTTAAGGTTAAACGGTCGTTTAATATTTTTATTGTATTATGGAAATTTATATAAAATAGGTTTTCTAAATTGTAAAAAAAGGAGGACTTTTAGATAAAATCATGAATTTCACACTACACAGGTTTCAAAAAATATTTTATTAAAGAAAACTTTTATATTTTCTCTTTTTAAAAGATAAAGAGAGAATAATTAATTTTTATTTTTAAATGATTTCTAGACTCTCCAAAGTAGTACAGTTAAAATTTGTTTTGTATTTTATTTCTATGTTTCTTATATAACAATATTGGAAAGCATCATTTCTATGTTTTTATGTTAAGACAACTGATATAACATATGACTTTTGAGAAAAGGATGCATCTATTTAGGATTATAAGCTTCTAAGCAAAAAATATGTAACATTTTTAATCATTATCTATTCCTTTACTTCTATAGAATTGCATTAATTGATTAAACTTGTATGTGTAAAAACATTGTACTGCATTCGTTAAAATGTTGTCTACATTCCTGTCACTTATTAGTTTCATTTTTCATGCTGTTTTGTTTAAATTTCAATTGCATGTAATTGTGGATCTAAAAATAAATTACTTCATTTATAATTATCAGAGATGCACCAAAAGGTTCCTTACAAAAACTGATTTTTTTTAATTAATTTATTTGCAGAACTCCTCATGCTCCACATTGTATAACATGAGGCTTGCAGACGTAGATAGTATATAACAGCATTATATAATTTAAAACAAAAAAATTTTCTTAAGATACAAATATAAAATAAAAAGGAAGAGGGGAAATACATAAATATAAAGAAAAGGGGAGTTACCTATAAGAATCTAAAAATCTATACAGTAAACAATTTTTTTAAGACATTAAGGCTTTCAGTACAGTTGATCAACAAAGACAGAATATGTTGCCAATGAATTCCTAAACATTTCAACTCTTTGCTTAAAATTTTCTATTTAAAAAAATATAGGTTATAATACAACAAGACATGTTCCGCAGTTTCAGCACCCTGACCCCAAGAACAAATAGCACTACCAATTAAATTAAACTTAGACACAATTTTCTTGTACTGTAAGAATCTGGGATAACTTAAAATCAGTAAAAAAATTCTTACATTTTAGCCGCTGATAAATAGTCGGAAAAAACTTTTTAGTCCATATCTTAGAAACTTGCGTCTTTGGCAAAACTGGTCAACTCTATCATTGCCGAGATTTCCACTATGGCCACGAACATAAGAAAAGTGGATATTACAGTCTTTAAAGTAGTACTCTTGAAATAATTTATTAAAACATGCGTCCTTTCTTCCTTTAAATAAAGCAATTATTCATTTTTTTAAAAGCTATTTAGATTATGTAAAAAAAAACTGAAAATCAAACCACTGTTGAATTATTGTATACTTCCTCCAACAATACAAATAAAAGTACAAGCTTTATAGAAAAAAAACCATTGATTGAAATAATTAAGCACAAAAAAATTTTTATTCGAGGTTTAATATGTTTTCAAAGGAATTCGTTTGCGTGCATCCCTGAGTGGCACATATGTATAATCTTTAGAGATATAAACGTAGTATGTTTTAAACTTTCTGCTATATGGTGTGATATGTATCATTGTTTGTGGCATTGTAATTTAAAATTAGATGTAGTTTTTGATCTATTCATTGTTGTGAAACATTTGTTCCATGTATATTCTAATGTATTTGCAAATCAATGTGTTTGTTGAAGATGATTTGTGTGTACTAGTTAGTGCCCAGATTCTTCTCAGAAGAAAAAAATAAAGGATGTTTTAAATCAGAAAGCGATTTCTTTTATTCATTTATTTCAAATTTACATAATTAAACAATATTTCAGAAACCTTCACTATAAAAAACTACTTTAAACATTAACTAAAACACATGCTTTGTTTTATAAAAAAAAAAGCTTAATTACAATATTGAATAGTTTTTACAAAAATTCTTTAGAATTATAATTTTATTATATTATTTACTCAAATGCTGGAATTATCCTAATATAATTACCCCTAAAAATCTCAAAATGTTTTACTACTTAAATAATAGGAATTGTTTCTGATATAACAAGCGATCAAAGCAGGCATGTAATCTAAAATGTTAACGAGAAATTCTTAAAGGATGATGTTATGAAAAGTAGAGAAAGCTTTAAATCAGCCTTTCTCAAACTGTGGGGCGCGCCCCCTAGGGGGGCGCAAGTACATCAAAAAATCAAAAATAAAAGATTATTTAAAAAATTATTAATTTACTGAAAGAAGCAAAACAAAATACATACTGACATAATAAATAATAAAATGCACATTAACACTGATTTAATATGCTTATAAATTTATAAGTACTGTACTATTGGATAAATTAATAATTTCAAAAATTGCGTAATTAATAATTGATAATAAATTAAGCAATAGAAAACGAAGATCAAGTTTAATAATTAACACTGACTCCCATGGGATTGTCATTTTCAAAAATTATATTCAAATTTTTTTTATCTTGATTATTTGTGCGGTTATGGTGTTAATTATTACACCATGATAAAATGATTATACAATAAATCCATTTCAGGAGGTGAAAATATTAAAACATCTTTATTCCGCTCAATTTGTTACTTTATTATTATTTGCGTAGCTGGTTTTACAGTTCTAAGGCCACTCATTAAATCCATCATCAGATTCTTTCATTGCTAAATACAACAGGATAAAAGACTACTAATCTGAACTTAAAAATATAGACATAAATTATTTCTCTGACAAATAGAACTAAATACACTAATCCCAACGAAGTTCTCTTTGAAAGAGGAATAACATACCCAAGCTATCTGCCTTCTTTCATCCATCAACACCTGTTACTACACGGTTTATAATTAAAGTTACATTGTAGCTTTAGTATCGCAAATTACATTATTATTGCATTCGATACAATGATATTCTAGGGTGGGGATATAACAGAAAATTGGGTCGCAAATACTGAAACTTTGAGAAGCATTGCTTTAAATGTCTTGTTTCCCTTCAAAGTGACCCGCCGTGTAGGGGAGCGATGCACGTAAAATCTGACGAGAGCTCAAACGTCCACCCGTTGGTGTGGTATGGTAGTTAGGAGAGGGGGTGCCAGCTAAGGTGTCATCCGCGTCACTTGACCATGGCTCAAAATTACACGGACCGTCCCCCAAAAGCTCTCGTGTAGCTGAACAGTGGGACGTTAACATTCACTCACTCACTCATATTCCCTTCAAAGTGTTGCCCTCCAAGTGTATACATATTCAATGAACATCCTCTTTGAGCAATATATTAACATTTATTTTTCAAAACTAATTATATGTTAAAGGGATTTTTTTATTTATTTACAAGTATTATTTTTGAAAAGATTAATGATGCAGTACTTGTTTGTAAGCATTAGATTTCTGAATTTTCAAATACATATTAACTGCTTCATTTATTTTAAAACCTTTCTGAAATTTCTCTTAAAAAGGCAACCGATTATGAAGAGAAAAAAAAGCTTCACTGATGTAGAAAATAACTAAAAATAGTTGATAGCCTAGATCAAGGGATGTCAAGCTCGTGGCCTGACCAATATATCGCGCGCAAACATTAATAAACAAGATATCAATCATTGGCATGGCCAAGTAATTTTAGCGCGTTTTTCACATGCTGTATTTTACAATAATGCAACTAATGAACTTTTTACTAACAGAAAATATATATACTATACTTAAAAAAAATTAAATTAAAAAAAATTAAATTAAAAAAAAATTTAATTTTTTTAAAAATTTTAATTATTAAATTTAAATATGATTCGGCTCATCTAAGGCACAAATGCGACCAAATGCCGAAAACCCGAGGTCAATCGGTTAATTATTGGCTGAGAAAAAGGTACGACAAAATAAGGAACGAAGACGAGGACAAAGACGAAATTTGCGTCCTAATAGCGCTTTTTTTTACACAACGTGAAAAACGCCATAAAAATAACAAAAGAATAAAATAACAAACCGATGCACAACAATTTCTGTCGAAATAGGAATGAAAGTAGCAAAGAGATATCAAGTGTCACAAGTGTTTATATATTTTTACTGGCTGGTATACCCATTTTTCGCACGGATTAATTGAAAAGTTAAACAATGCAGATTGAAAAATAAAAGAAGTTTTTAATGAGTTAATTTTACGAGAATTGCAAATTAAACAAAAATAAAGCTTTTTGCATATCTCAGCTGAACAAAAAGAAAACATATTTGTTAAATTTTAAGTCTGAAAGTCTAATAGCTGATAAAAATGATTTTTTTTTTATTTATAACGCCCCGTAACTCTCTTGTGGATTGATTTTTGAAAACACCTTCTTAAGCTAATCTCTGCTCAGCAAAAGTAACATATTGTTACAAATTTTGTGTGATGACGCTAAAAATAGTATAAATAATTTATATCTGGATGTGTAACACGTTAATATTACTTTCTGTTGCATTTATTTTTTGTTAAAATTATAATATTCGCAAGCAACGCCGTTCCTTACATTATAATGGTGGTTCAATGGAAACATAGCGAAATATTAGTGATAGAGACAAGTTGGTATCAATTTGGCGACCACTTTGGCAACTTGGCGATTGATTGAAAGGTACAGAATTTTGCTTACGGTAGGGCCACCTGGTGGGAAGCTGCAACAAAGAGGATAGCACAAAAAAATATATATTTATGCAAAATTTCATTGTGATCGGTAGAACGGTGTTGGAGTGTGAAGCGATTTCATATATACAAAAAATAATGTATTTTGTATGTCTTTCGAAATTAGCCTACGTTTCTATGAATATTGATTTTTTTGTGTCTCACCTAAAGTTAAAACTTTTTTGTTTAGCCTAAGTTAGCCTTCTTTGAGTTTTACCCCCTTGGCCAGATGATTGTGAACCGGACTTGTAATAGGAATCTACTAGCTCTTTTTTTCCTCATAACTATCATAGGGGCTCTAGGCTCTGAAAATCTAATGGTTTGATTATCTCGTATTGTTGCATATATATAGATCGCTGCTCAGAGGTAATTATCTCCACTTCTTTGGGGCTCAAAATTTAGAGAATTTTCTCTAAGCTTTTAAAATGAGATATTAATTCAAATGAATAAATTTGAAAAATGTGGACAACTCACAAGACTTTCGTTTTTTTTTTTATTCATAAAATGTTCCTAAATTTTTGTGAAAGGTAACTCATTAATATCCCTAAAGTTTTGGACGAATATATGACTACAAAAAATGAAGAACAAAACTAAATGAGATTAAAGATAAAAAAAAATACAAAATTCTTTTAAATTTGTTTACCTTAATTGATGAATATTATTTGTTACCTTTCATGAAAATAACTGTTGTATTACACACACAGATTATAATGAATATATGTTTCCCTTTGTCTTAAAAATAATAATTATAAAAATTATGAAATATTATAAATTAATTATAAAAATTATTATTAAAAATTATGTTACTTTAATTATAAAACTATTATAAATATTTCGTTGCAAGTTATAATGGGTTGAAATTCATTTTGCTTACAAATATTTATAACATAAAATGAAGTAAAAAATAATATTTAGGTCTAATATTTATTTTAATATATTAGACAGACATTTAATTCCTAACTAAAGAATTCAGTGTTTTGGGAAACAACTTATTCTATTAAGTCAAAAAGTAGTTTTAGTTATTTTTAGAAAATGTTTATTGATTTTTCTTTATATTTTAACAAAAACATCAAAAGTTCTTAAGTAGGATCTTTTAAATATTCCGTAACAGTTTTTTTTTTCATCTTATCAAAAAAGAACGTGACTCTTAATGGTCGAATTTCATAAAGTAGCGTAGGGTTAGAAGTAATAAATGTAGCATCTATCTTATACGTGGGATATAGAAAGACGTGGAAACGGTAGAACTTCACAATAGATGACAGAGTTTTTTTCTCCTTTCCTCTATAAAAAGTTTATGCCTTGCAAATTTACTGGAGTAGACTACAAAGAAGAAAAGAAATTGATCTGAAATTCATATATGTTGAATCCTATGTTAGAATAAATACTGAAATATTAACAAAATTAGCTCTGTTTGAAAGTTTCACCTATTCTTTTATGTTTCAATCTGCATATTGATGTTATTAAAACTTTATATAGTTTTCCATTTTAATATTGGATATCTATAAGTATTTAAAGAAAAACTGTTATTTTTGTGTAGACTATACAATTTTCTTCCAAATTGCAGCATTTTTTTTTATCCAAATAGAAAAATTTTCTTTTTAAATTTTTTTTTTATCATATTTAAATTTTTCATAATAATTTTATACATTTTAAAGGTAAGAAATATTGTTATGAGAAAATAAGTGCCTATGTCTTCCGTTCAAAAGTTCTATACTTAACATTCGAAACACATTTGGAAATAAGATCTTAAGAATTAAAACACATTTAGGTTTTTTTTCTTTAAAAAAGCATTATTATGTGATTATTTCAGAACAGCATCATTGTATTTAAAAATTCTTTCAGATGCTGAAAGCTATCAGAACTATTTACGAGCAAATAAATTTACGAAAACTACTATTAAATAGTAATTAGTACAGATGAAAAGTTTTTATGATAGATATAAAGTTCAACAGAAACTAATTTTTTGTAAGTAAATATTAAAATTTTAAAAGGATATGTAAAGTTTGGTTTTAAAAATATTGAAATGCTTGGAAATTAGGTTATTAAGTCTTTTAATAGCGATATATTTGCACTTTTACAAAAGAAACTGTTACGGATAAAAAGATGAAGCGACAAAATTTTCTTTTAAAATTTAATATTTTTCAATTTTATAAAAGGGTTATTAATATGAAAAATTCTTCACCAGCCAGAACTAATACAAAATATTCAATATAGAAACATACTTATCCCATAGAAAGTTGCTTGAAATAAAGAAAAATATTTTATCCAGGAAACCCTTTAGTAAATGAATGTTATTGAAATCTGTAAACAAGTAAAAAATAAGATTTTCTTAAGTAAACACATCAATTTAACGAAGAATATTATTCAACTGTTAAATCTTCATTATTTTTTAAAAAAGACAAAACCGAAAACAAAACAATGGTAACAGTATGTGGTATATAATCCTAAGTTGACATTCTGTAGGAACAATTATTATCTTGTTTATTATTCAAGTTATTTCTCACAGAATTAAAGCTTCTGCTATATTAATCATGTTAAAAACTTTATAAATGAAATAATTTTGTGTCCAAAACAATGTTAATTATATGTGTCACGTGTCATCGTAAAATTCACATACTAAATCTCGAGAAACGAATGAAAAGCCTGTTCAAACTAACAAAAAGCATTTATTCAAACAAATAACGTATTTACATGACAAACAGTATGCGTAGTCCAACGAGCGCTGCCATGTGTTAATGTAAATACTTAAAAACTAATGCTAGAGTGAGCTCCACGCATGCGCAAAACTCGCGTTGATTAAAGAAGGGTTAGATGTTGGGTTTCTTCCACCTTTTGAGCATCTTTCAAAAAAAAAAATTAAAATATTTCTATAATAAAGTAGTAATTTCAGCAATGGTCTTATAAATCAAATTATGAATTCCGAGGATCAACAGAAAATTCTCAATACTTAAATCACTGAAAATAGCACAAAAACACGAAATATAAACATTTAATAAAACAATATAATGCTAATTTTAAAACAGAATCAATACTTACAATTGATATGGAGATTTTGTTTTTCTGCTATTTCTAGTCGCGGAAACAGAATCCTCTGTTATGTTATAGTTCGAATTGTTTAATTATAACTACAGTTTCTGATTTCTCGGCCTTTTCCATTCCCGGAATCGTAATTGTCTTTCCCGGAATTCCCTGGAATACATCAAAATTTCGAAACATTGAAAAACAAGTTATTTTGAACTGATATCAGTAATAAAAGTGTAAAATAAGGATGCATATAAATTGCAAAATGTATACTCAATTATACATTCAGCTTAAAATACAAAAAATATATATATTATATGTGTTAATTATTCTTTTTAAAAGTGTGATTTGAGAAAACATAAACCGTTCTTTAATCTTTCAGCTTTTTTCTTAACTTTGTTATGAATAACCTTTCAGCAAAAAATTCTCTGTTAGCTTTAACTGACGCCCGAGGAATTGTTTCCAAAGCTTTACCCAGTCTCATGTTTCAGGATAGATTTTAAATTATTTTTTAATCAATTTTGAATCAAATATTTTTCTAATGTTGCTACTAAGAAATAAATATAAATATACAAATATGTGTATAAATTTATTTGCCGCTGGAGTAACGATCACGTATGTTAAAAGTATAAATTCTTGTATTTAAGAGATTATTGTGCAACTGATTTCTTGTTTATAAAACTGCTGTATTTTAATTACTTAAAAATAACTAAACATCAATGTAAGAGAATCTTACACCAAAAATTAGGTTTAAAAAATAATAAATAAAACATGTTGCAAGATTTTTTTTTTAAAATTATTTCCTAAAGAGTTTAGGGGTTCATTCCCTTTTTCAAACTATTGATTCAATTAAATAGTTTATAACCGAGACAAAAAAATGCAATCAATTAAATAAATAACAGTTTTAAATAAAAGTACTTATATTATCAACGTAAATCAACATGCCCGAACTCTATCAGAATATTTATGATACGAAATGATTTTCCTTTAAAAACTAGATAGTTTTTGTCAACATATGTTCCATAAACAGACAAGAACTGACCATATTTCCATACATTTACTCTCTCTTTAGGTAAACATCAAAAATTCTCCTCTCTCTCAACCGTACTTTCTCTCTTATTACACTCTTGCCCCACTGCTGGGGGGGGGGGTTCAAATGGACATTTCTCCTTCCAAGGAATTTGGGATGAATAATCGCAAATTGTAACAGTGCGGTCAGCTAAAATTTATATCGGCGGTCTAAATCCATATTCAAGTCGAAACTAGCTATTTCAGATAATTTCAGCCCCCTGACATTCCCAGGATTTCAAGTATAATTTTCTGGAATGCAAAAAGTATATGGATCTAATGATTTCCCGGAATCCTGGATTGCCGTGAAAGAAACCCTCGTTCCAACACGTACAGTCTTTGTTGCGGTCATTGAAGTTTAGTACTTTAAGTTATTATGGGAGCAAATTTAACTTACTTGTCTCTGTCAGGAATCAATTTAAGAACTCAAACAAGGTTCCAATAACTTCTTTTCTTGTTTGGATCTTCCAATATCGAAAAATTTCTCCTACAGAAATAAGTTTCATTTTATGATTTCTCAGGCATATTCCCAAGGTGTTCAGAGGGAAGTCTCAGACAGAATTTGCAGTTTCTGTAGATATTTAGCTTGATTTCTAGGTCTTTTTAAAAAGTATTTCCTATCTACATCATTAATATCTGCAACACAAGGGAAGTAGTTTAACTTGAAGAGATGCTAAGTCCCTTTTTTTCTTAAGTCCTGACCACTAGCTGTAGAATACCGAATATATTAACTTAGATGAGCATGCTCTCTTTTCCAAAACGTTATCGCACTTTCTACAGCTTTAGCATAGGGATTTTGGCAGCAATTTGGTAGGGAAACTCTTCCCTGTTTCTTTTCGTTTTTAATTAGGTCATGTTCATTGTATTAAATACTGGGAACTGTCAAGATCGTTTATAATGGAACCAAACGAATCTTTTCAAATTGTGATCAAAATTTTAACAATTCACGTGGGTTTCTATTACATACTGGTTGACCAACATATGAGATTGCATCAGAACGAGTGCAGCTATAGAAGAGCCACCAAACAGAGGCACGATGAATGGTAGGAAGTGTACACCGCATACAATGTTTAACAGTGAAGCCGGTTAGTAGTAGAAGAAATTAATTGAAAGTAATGTTGTGCCATTTGCGGATGCGTCTAGATCGGAATAAAACGCGGTAATACGGTTTCTGATTACCGGAGGTCAGTTTAATTCGGACATCTATCAACTAATAGTGACAGTCTATGGCAAGCATATTTTAGGTCGAACGCCTTGGAACAGTTGGTGCAAAGTTTTTCGAAAAGGTCAGCAAAAGGTATCGGATCTCTATGAAAATGTCCATCCACACGTTTCCTGTGAAATCAAAGCAGCTTTAAAAAAATCCGTAGTGAAATGTTAGAACACCCGCCGTAGAGTCCAGATTTTTTACTCTCAGACTTCTAGGCTTTTAGGCTACTTATACGTTTCTATTTGAACAATGAAGTGAAGGAAAATGGGCAAGACTTGCTCAAGAATCCCCCCCCGTTCTTTATAGAATTAGTGAAGACGTAGACCTACCACCGAAACAATTGGACTTGTGTCACTAAACTCAGAGAGTTGTGTCACTAAACTTTGCTGTTCAATGAAATCATCATTTTTATTGAACTTGTCCACTTTTAATTATATCTTCAACAAGAAATTTAATAAGTAACCCTTATATCTTCTTAGCTCAATCTCAGGTAGCTTCTATTTAACTGTCCGCTTCGACGAAATCTCGAAAATCTTCACATTATTCGTCAAGTTGCAGTTCTTAGAAAAAAATATTTTTTGCCTTTCATTTGATGAACTTATCTCTGTTCTGTTAAGCAACATTGTATTCAGCATCACTATCCTTTTTAGTACAAACTGTTTCTTGTATAAGACGTAAAACTGCATAATCACAGTATCGTAATTCAGTACTTCTCAAACTTTCAATATTTTCGACCTAATATTCAATCATAATTTTTATCGCGTCCCCTTCCATACAAGTAATAATACAAAATTCAACAGTACCATACTTTGGAGCTAAAGCTACAATATGAATTTAATCTCTTAATTGCCACCGGCGTATGTATACGTATCGCTCACCTAGTGCTTTAAATAATGCCCCGGAAGTATAAATTCCTCTTTCCGAAGTACGATCTTATTTGTACACCGCTATCCATAAAATTACACCGAAGGTTTTGGAATGTAATAAAGGGACGCTGACAATCTTTGCGAAGAATTTATTTATATCAGAGAATTACCTTATTTATTCCTTTTCTTCCCTAGGGGTGGCGTGCCCCACAGTTTGAAATACGTGGTCGTAATTGATAAACTTTATCATAAATATGTTCCCGTGTCATCCAAAGTTGAAAATTGGATCTATGGTTACATATTGGCATAATTTCAAAGCGATTATATTTTTTCGTGATTTTGTTCCATTTCGAAATTCCTTGTATTTTAACCTCATTCATGTCCATTCTTCTCTTAAGTCACATCCAGAATCCATCGAAAGTCGAAATCTTTTTTTAGATTCCACTCAATATTGCTTCCCATCACAAAGAGAAGCCATATGTCAATGCTAAATGTCACCGTAAAATTCACATAAAACCTCCGAAACAGGAAATGAAGAGTTGATTCCCATTTTAAAAAAGCATTTTTCAAATAAATCACATATATTTATGTAAAAAACTTCTGCAACCATCTGTCACCTGCTTACATAGCACTTAAAGAGCTGACTATGGAAGAGTGCTAGGAGCTCTACATATCCACAAAACTGTGGCACAGATCAAAGCAAAGCTAGGCAGACGTCACAATAAAATCATTTCAAGTAGTCATGATTTCCTTACTTTTCAGTAAACTCCATTTATGCTTGAATATTTTTTACGGATTTTCTCCTAACAGTAAACTAACATTATTGATTTATATTAATAGTACGGTGTAGAGACTGTATATTTTTTGAACAAAAATTTGGTGCTTGCGTGCCAATTCCATGTAATATTTTCTCCAAACAAAACCACCGCCAAACGATGGTACTTGACAAGCAAAATAACATTTTAGGTGGTATTTTTAAATACCATCAACGATTGCTTTCTAATAAAATTATTGTATTTCCTTTAGCTGGAGCCAATTATTTCCCCAGCACTCAGGGTCGACGATATAATACGCAAATAACACATTTAAATTTAAATTCGTTAACAGATAAAATCAATGGCAAAAATAACTCAATTTCCTAGTTGTAATAATCTGATGTAATATATATGCTAACTATTTGTCGAAAAAATATTTGTTTAAATATCAAGGATCTGTCTTTGACATTTTGTTGCTTTAATCTTTTCCCTTTAAAAAGAATAAAAAAATAATGTGTGTATTAAAAAATTTGAAAATCTAGGTTGCATTTCAAAAGGAAATTTAGTTCGACAATGACCGCCTTTAATTTTATATGCAAAAAATTAAACATTCATATCTATCAAATTTTTCGAATGGATTAGCATTCAGTAAATTACTATATAACATAAATCTATAACAAAATTTGATTGAAAATTGTAAACATTTGTGCGTGTGTGAGAGGAGGCTTAATACATGTGATGTAAGTGAGGTATCTTTTAAGGCTCACTTACAAGTGTGAAATGATTATAAAAACTATTTTTGTGTAATGTTTTCTTCACTATTCATAGCGAGTTTATATTTAAATGTGTCTTACTTCATCAAATTATCAAATTAGAATTCTTTGAAAATTTTAGTTCGAATAATTTTATGTTAGTTGGAAACACAAATCTAAATTCAAATACGTGTCGTTATGCTACATGTTAGATAAATATTCAGCAATTTTCATGAATATAATATTACCTTTACACACTTTACCTACACTTATTACCTTTACACCAAGACACACTTGACTAATTTAATTAGATTCTTTCAATAGCTATTCTTTGCATAAGATTTTGCTTAACTGAACAGACAAGTGAAGTACTTTGCGACCTGTCTAGTCTTATTATGGAATGTTCGTTATCTTTTTAAGTAAATTTTTGGTATTATTCAATATTTAAGATAATATTGTATTTAAGTTTCACAATGATCTAAAGGTAACACAAACCATTCAATGCTTAAAACTGAATTCAAAATTAAAGATAAAGACGATGAAGGAGGAGGGAATTTAGTTGCATGACTTATAATATGCTCCATAAATTAAACATTGGTGTTTAATACTTAGTTTCTCAAATGGTTTTAAAAGATATAATATTAGTAATGATTTGTATGTTTAAAGCTCTATTTACGTACACAACTTATGAGAAGTTTTAAGTGAATCCTTAAATGTTTTTCAGAACTAACACCAAATCATATAAGCAGAAAAAATTACGTCTTCCTAACCATATTTCATCAAATAATAATACATAATTCATAATCAGGAGAGTAGGTATTCAAATTATTTTAAAACTACTTATTGATCTTAAATATTCCCATTTTATCTTGTAATAACAACATGGTATCATATATAACATAATTCCTCAAAAGGGATCCTATGGATCCCTGGGGGTTCTTGTGATTGCTGAAAGGATCATGGAAAATTAAAATTAATTTGGGGTGCGTGGACAACGTTAGGGAAGGTTTAATATAAAATAAAATGCTTGCAAGCCATTTCGATTATTATGAAAGTTAAAACAAATTAATGATAATTTCTATGCGTTAAAAAAAATTAGAATATAATTTTTTTAGATAGGTGCATATACATTCATGTCCATAAATTAAGGCTAATTTAGAGCCACGAGGAAATCGAACTCTAAAACATATATAAATATATTACCCGTAAAATGACTTAATAAGAATTATATTCAAATTGCTGGAAGCCACCAGATGCCACCGATAGTACGCCACAATGACGAGAGTGTAAGAGGAGGATATATAAGGAATGCAGGCAAGGAATTAAAATTGCTCTCATGTGTTTTATAAGCTCTTCAATGTAATAACCGCATTTTTATAAAACTAAGGGCGTGTTTGGATGCTTTTTTGAGTAATAGAATTATAAGCCTTTTGGAATATAGAAGTGCCAGCTGGAGGTATCCGAGGAGCTTGGAATCACCCAGAGTGTCATCTTCACACTTTGGCAACGATTCCAAGAGGATAATAATGTGAGTAGACGTTAAAGCACAGCCCCCCCCCCGAGTTACAACACTGAATGAGGACCAATATTTGGCAGTTACTGCCAAAGGAAAAAGACGGATCACAGCATAAAACCTGTCTGGTCAGCTCTCTTCAGCCACTGGTATCATAGTTTCAAGCAGGCCGTTTACAGACATTTAGGGCAGATTGTTCTATATGCTCGTAGACCTTTTAGATGTGTTCCACTTACTGCAACTCACTGTCGTCTGCGTTTAACCTTGAGTAGAGAGTCTGCATTCAGGAAACAACAACAGTGGGCGTGTGTGATGTTTTCTGACGACTTATAGTATAGCTTGCAATCTGATTCTCACCAGACTATCATATGGAGGGCACCATGTATCAGTTACCACCAAGAGAACGTAATTAAAAGACAACATTCAGTAGTGCAGGATTGATCATTTGGCTAGAGTACTATTCTAGGTTCCAGAACTGATCTACATGTTCAACCTGAAACCATGACTGGTTAAATATATCTGGACGTCATTCTAGAACAACATATACGTTTTTTTCGGGATGCCCTGTGAGCAGAATTTGTGTTTATGGATAACAACCACGACCACCCCTTGCAAACATCGTAAACGAATGCCTTCAATCGGAGGATATCACCCGTATGGACTGACCAGAATAATCACCGGACTTGAATCCAGTAGAGCATGTGTGGGGCATGTGTATAGTCCATCAACCAACTCCTACATGTCAACTGGAACTTTGGAGAGCTTTGCTTGATAAGTGGTGTAATATTCCCCAAGACCAGATTGATAATTTGATACCCAGAATACCAAGCATTTAATTTTGGGTTTTGTAAATAGGGTTTATTTTGTAATTTGCTCCAGTGAGCAAAAATCACAATTTTTTTTAAATATATCGCACATTTAGCAGCTGTTTTGCTCTTTACATTTTGTTGAATAAAAAAGCTTTACAAATAAGTCACGTTTATTTTGCTTCTGACTCTTCCTCTGCCTGAACTTGTATTATCCTTAATTTATGGACATGAGTGTAGAACAATCGTCGCTTGGTGGAAATCGGGCTGATTACAGGAGCGGCCAAGTCTATGTAGGTTTAAATATGAACGATCTTGCGTTACATGCCATAAAATGTGTAAATTATGGGTGTAGAAAATAGTCGTACCTCTAATCAACACTTTTTGGTGCATTATTCCCAGTATGTAAAGTAAATGCAGCCAACTTTTCTTAGTTTTGAACAGAAAGCAGCATTATTTTTGTATTGTTACAAAGATAACCATATCATTGACTCACGCATCTCATTGAAAAATATTATACATAAAATATATTGTCTATGAAAAAAATATTATCTACATTTTAGTGCAAAACTAAGAATTTGAATAAATACAATTTCAGATATAACTATGTTTTATTTATACTTTTTTATATTATGAAATGAAATAAAGTTTTTTTCTTTTGAAGGCCACTGATCAATAACACGAAAAAATTATCTGGTTTCTAAATTTATTTCTTGGCATTACGGAAGAGACTATAAGGACTTCAAAAATATCTTCGTGAAATTTTCAGAATAATTCTGCATCAAGTACTTGGTACCACTAAACCACAGCAATCCAAAACACTGTCTAATATTATTTCCATTTCCAATAAAATTTCTATTACATTCTATGCAGTTCTGCCATATTTGCTAAATACAGCAGATATTGTCTTGCATATTTGCTAATACAGCAGATATTGTGAAAAGCTCCAACTGAATATTAAGCAACCAACTCAGAAAAGACTTCGCCAATATTTTCAATGATGTCAGTTTTCAGCATTCTGTAAACATTTACTGCTTACTTCAGCGATCTTGAATGTTTCTCTCCTTTGGCTTGAAGAATCGCTTCAAATTTGAACTTCCCTGTCAACTTGAAGGTTCTTTAGCATCAAATGCAGTTTTATCACAAACATTTGCTGGCAGGATAGATTCAAAAATATCTTCATTTACATATTCCTCATCAATCAAACATCTGCTTTCTTCTGCAGGTAGTTGAGAAATACCGATACATTATTCATCACATGATAATATATTTAAATAACTCCGTACTTCTGTTGTCAAAAATGAATTTGAATGATATATTTGATCAGAATTATGTTATGTTTACTGACTAAAATGTCCAGAAAATGAAGGGGGGAAAACATGATCATATAATTCTCCAATATAAATGCCCCTCCAAACGAGTTATAAAAATCGTCCATTAAGAAAACGCATGCGCTCTTTTTTTGGCAACTATGTGCAATCCATTTCAAATTCGTTAGATAGCGTAACAGAGAAGAGGATAAGGAGAAAGTAAGAAGAGAGAGAATAGGTTTTTTTAGAGAAAATGAAAAAAATATATCAAGATTCATAAACTTTTTTTGATGGTACCTTTTTTTAAAATATAAACAACCAAAAAATGTTTTACCTTCTATATACCTTCATCAAAGTAATTTGTGTGAAAAAGGATATCTTTACACACTAGGGTTTTATTACATAATTATAAAATATTTAATTTTTAAGATAGCTTACAGCTCAACAAAACTAAAAACCCATTTCTTCTTACATTCATTGAATTATTTTAAAAAATTTAAATTTCGAAGTTTATGAGATTTTTAAAAGTTTTTTTAGACCAAAAATATTTAAAAAAACCCCCCAAATTTATAGTATTTTTCAACAAAAAACTATTTACTTTGGCAACATTTCCTTGATACTAGAAATTTATTTCATATTTTCTTCCAGCATAATAGTTTTATATGTCAAAGCGAATATTTCAAAAAGTGTTATGGAGCACTAACGTGTAAAATTTTTAATAGCCTTTTCTTTCTAAAATGTGAAAAAAATACGTAGTAAATTGCTGAGAAAGATGAAATGTCATGTCACTTCTAATCATACATAAACTAATTTCATAATTCTGGGGCACCTGAATGGATATTGTTTAATTACATATTTCTAAAAAATGATTTTAAGCGCATTTGCTATCTTATAAGGAAAAACATCAGTGCATTATAATCAATTAATAATAAAAGACAATGAAAAATAACTAAGCCGGCACTACACGCGCGAAAAAAAAAGAACGGAACTTCACGCGCAAGATATTTCATACCCAAGGATTATAACATTCTATTTTTACCCTAAGATATCCATACAAAGGTGAAAAGGAATAAAAATAGTAAATACAATTTGTTTACAACACTTTTCACACGTAAATTTTATTTTTCTGTTCTTTTTATTATGGCATTGAGTACATTGTTTACACACTCCTTTAGTTTTCGTCGCGAGTGAGTGTGATGTTTTCACTGGATATTATTATTATTATTATTAATTTCGTAGAAACATTGCTTGCTGGTTTCTACATTCTTTACATTCTCCTGTAAATCGAAATCCAAAACACTTCAGAAGTCAGTTTCTGGTTCAATGTTTAGTAGGTGGTTTCTGACTACTTAAACGAATAATTTGCGAATTCATTGTCAGAACGTTCAACAACACAAAAAATATTGTCATAAGCTAACGATTACATTTTCTAGCCATTGAATATGGTGTGTTTATTTTATCAAGAACGATAATTGCTCCTCCAGTTAAATTATCTGGATAGATTTCAGTAGAGGAATCATACTTGCTATTATATTCTTCATCATTCGATTCTTTCTCATCATCCCCATAAAGAGACTTTCTTCATCCGAAAATACTGTTGTACCATATCTATTAAATACTGTATCTATTAAATTACCTAAATATCACATTGCTTCGTAACTACAATAATGCGCCATTGCATAAGAAAGATTTTAAAGTATGATCACGCATTTAGAACTGTAACGGTGATTCACGCGCAGGGTATGATCAACCCGAAGAGGAGGTATCCAAAAATACACATTTAGAACTCGCCTACTAAGTAATGCCCCTCAAAGAATATGACCTTACAAGTGAGCTACACTAGTATCTATTCATTTTCCGAGAAAGGTGTAGATGAAATCTTGAAATATAAAGTCAGGTGTTGGGTACGACATTCCCTGTGTGAGAAGTGTCCAGTTTAATATTGTGTGTGGTTTCGCTTCATTTAGCATGTAATGCTTTCATAAGATCAATCTTAGTTGTTCATTTTTTACGAGTTTATCTTAATTTCCAATTTATTTTAATTAAAAAATGTTATGCAATTTGAAAATGATCATCCAACTATACTTTTAACCTGCAAATTCAATGATCAATCAGCTAAAAAAAGTATTTTCCCATAGCAAAATTAAAATATAAAATTTCTAAAGGGAAATGGAATTCTTATGCAAATTAAAATAATAGTCCTATAAGAAAGCAGTAAAAGATTTTGCCTTTATATACTTACTTCTACACCGAACTTCTATACCGAAAGAAAATAATACAAATAAGCAATTATAGTTACAAAGCAAGAACAAGTCATGTCAAGAATCAGCATTTTTGGAAGCACAAGCTGCAATAAGTACTTTTATATGAATGACATTGAATCTGACAGATTTCCGATGTTTACTAAAGGAAGAACATTCCATGTTGCATCTATCTGAAACTAAAGTGCATCTGTATCAGGTAAGGGATTAACGTCACGAGTCATAAGGTAGCCGATGAAACCTCGGACATGTTTACTAGGCAATATACCTTATGGATGGGTGGGCCAAAGGAATTGTATACTAGTATATTTTGCTGAAAAGAAGTGAATATTCTTAAAGTTATGGGATTGGTCATTGTCTTGATGAAAAACAGCTCATGGAAAGCGTTAAAAGAATGGGAAAACTTCTTCTGAGGTAATGGTTACTATTAAGATTACCTATAGTTCTTAATAGTTAATATTATTCACAAAATAAAATAATTCTCTAAAACCCTGCCATTTTACGTTCAGTATGAGATTGAATAATGTGGAAAGTGAACATTCACCAATATAACATCTAATGCAAATGCGGTCGTCATTGTAAGGAAATTCATTAAAAAAGAAAAAATTACTGCCAATTGAGACACTAATGTTTATTTTGATGAGACCATAAAGATGCAGGCACCAATGAGTTTGCATAAAGAGTGTCTTGTATAAAAAGTTCTTGCAAGAAACCAATGGATAAAATACCGACAAATCATTGGAGTAAACAATAATACACTTGTGGCAATGCTTCAGTGTTCTACATCTGTAGATGTACTGTACGGTCCATTGCTGATACACAAATAATACGTCTATCATTCCATGCTGACTTTTCTGGTCGACTGCCACTTACATCAATATCGTGGTTTTTGGTAAGATAAGAAAAGTCCCATTCGTTAAAGCCATTCATTGTCCGCGTTGAAATTTGCCTACATAGTGCCATCGTCTAGGAATTTGGATTTATCCCTACGTGTTTATCATTGGCAAGTAATCATAATATTTTACAACTTTCTACTACAACTCTATGTTTGAACGAATTAATCAGTAACTCGGATAATACTGCTCAATTCACATATGCTTGATGATTTTTTAAATACTACCTTTTGAATACTACGCTCTAATTTTCATTTAAGTATTAGTATGAGTTCGCCTGATTGCATCATGGCCTTACAGTGTTTACAAACAGGAGTTTACTTTCAGCGTATACAGCTAAATATAGAGTAGAATCCTTTTAAGCTTAAATAATCAGAGACATTTTGATTCATTTAATGTTCTGATAAGTTTTGATGCAAATATTATTTACCATCTGTAAATCAAAATATTTATCTCAAATACTTGCAATAATTCCACATAATTTCAAATATTATTAGAAATGAATTTATTAATACTTTAATGCTTTTGACAATAACAGTAAATTCGATTACGTGAATTTCATGTAAACATACTATTCCTCTTCTACTTGTAATACAATTTCCCCCATAAACTCTCACAACAGATTTGTGGATAGATTCAAAGTTCAACGTATATCGATTTTCCTGATATTCCATGTGATGTGTACATTTGATTTCACATTAAAGACGGAAATTAGCTTGCAATTACGTAAACTGCCTAAGTAAGAAATAATATTAAACAAATTAATAAAAAAATCATTACGAAAGCGTGACCGTGCAGAACATACTTACGCATTGAAGAAACGAATTAAACCGAAAGATAATTGAAAAATTTTATCTAGTTAGACCAGCTTTTTTCTCATACTGTGGGGTGCGCCTCTCTATGGGGGTAAGATATTTCACGAGGGGGCGCTAACATATTGTTAAGCCGAAAATAAAAGATTATTTTTAAAAAATTATTAACTTACTGAAAGTAAGCAAACAAAATGTATTCTGACATAATAAAAAGTAAAATACACATTTACACTGATTTAATACACTTATAAATGTATCAGTACTGTACAAAGTATTTGATAATTAATTTTAACAGTACCATTTTAAGTGAGTGAATCTTAACGTCACACAGATAAGCTACACGAGAGCTTTTGGCGAAGGACCTCGTAATTTTGAACCATGGCCAATTGACGAGGACGACACCTGAGCTGGCACCCCCTCCCCTAACTACCACACCACACCAACGGAAGGACGTCTGAGTTCTCGACAGATTTAACGTGCATCGCTCAGCAGAAAGGCGGGTTGTCAGCATTACTGGGCTCGAACTCATAACTCGCCAGCCATGATCCGATACCTAGACCACTTGGCTACTGCGGCCACAATGCTATGTTAAGAACAAGTTTAATTTCACTCCATGGCTTTGTCTTATATAAAGTTATGATCAAAATTAACACTGATTATTTTTACTAAAATACATAATGCTGATGGGGATATCCTATGAGCATTTATTATAGAGATTTGTCCGGTTAATCCTAAAACGTTTATTGATAGATGACTACACTGGTGTCCAAAAGTTAAGCATAAATCATAAAATGCGAAAAACATGGAGTAATTATTCGTAAAATTATTCCAAATTTCTTGCGGATATTTATTGGGTGAAGAAGAAACATTGGGTTTATGCAAAACTTTTCAGCCGACTACGTCCTGCGCGAAACACCGGCGATACCGATTCACGCAGCGTAGGCAGTTCAGACAAGTTTCGGGCAACTGCTGTGTGAAGGAACGTTGTTAACTATCAAACAAGGGGAATGATGGCACAAAGACGCCAATTGGAAAGGAAGAATCGTTGGAATCCTTACGATCACAAACCGAAGTGTCTCGAATTCTGAATGTGGACCAGTCTGTGATCTCAAGACTGTGGCAAAGGTTTCAAAGAACGGGAGATGTTACCCGACAACCAGTATCATATCGACCAAGAGTCACAAACCCTCGCCAAGACCGATATCTGGTAATAAGTGCGCGACGTCAGAGGGACAGTACTGACAGAGCACTGGGTTTGGTGCTCACAGTCGCCACAGGAATACGAATTTCGAATCAAACTGTTTACAGGAGCCTCAATCCTGCTGGCCTGTATGCCAGAAGACCAGTAGTTTGCATTCCCCTCACGTCTGCGCATAAACGCTCTCGTTTGAATTGGAGTTTGAAATATCAACATTGGAGTGTGGGAGAGTGGGCCAATGTGGTGTTCAGTGACGAGTCTCGGTTTAGTCTGAGTAGTGATTCTCGGCGGGTAACGATATGGAGAGAACGTGGAACACGTTTTGAGTGAGTGAGTGAATATTATCGTCGCACTGATTAGCATCACGAGGGCTTTTGGCGAAGGTCCGCGTAATTTTGAACCATGGTCAAGTGACGCGGACGACACCTGAGCTGGAACCCCCTGTCCTAACAACCACACCACACCAACGGGAGGACGTTTGAGCTCTCGACAGATTTAACGCGCATCGCTCCCCTACACGGCGGGTCTTTAGTGGTACTAGGATTGAACTCAGGACATGCTAGCCATGATCCGATGCCTAGACCACTCGGCCACCGCGGCCAACACGTTTTGAACCAAGAAACATAACAGAAAGACATCATTTTACATCAAGAGGAGTAATGGTATGGGTAGGCATCATGATGGACATCCCCACATACCTCCATTTCTTTGACACGGGGTCTGTGACTGCTCAAAGATACAGAGACGAAGTTCTTGAGCCTTATGTTCGCTTGTTTCGAGGTGCTGTCGGTCCTGACTTCATATTCATGAATCATATTGCGCCATCTCACCGAGCGGTGCTGATTGATGACTTCCTCGAAACGGAAAACTTCCAGCGCATGTCGTGGCCTGCAAACCCCCCTGATTTAAATCCTATCGAGCATGTATGGGATATGCTCGGGAGACAAATTGCAGCCCTTTCGCACCCACCAAGCTCCGTTACCGAACTGAAGAGAGCTCTCCAAGAAGCTTGAAACCATTTGAGCCCGCAACTCATTCATCATCTCATAGCAAGTATGGTAATTCACTGTGCAGCGTGCCTGGCTGTTAGAGGTGACCACACGCCTTATTAAACTGCAGCATCAGTACTTTATTGAATGTTTTCTTTCATTTTTTTCTTTAAAGTGTGAATCCTTGCTATGCTCAGTTTTCTTTCAAACTGCTACTTTGGATAGTAAAATTATCATTCTTTTCATTTGCTTCCTTATTTTATAACCATTTTACACTCGCATATCACGTTTCCCACCATTCTCATTTACAGTTCCTTCTTTATTCACATAATTATAAATTATGCTTAACTTTTCGACACCAGTGTTGCTAGGGCTAGTCCGATATGAGCTACTGAAGAATAAGCAATTAAGGATTTAAGGTCTTTTTGTCGAATACAAATTATTCTTGTAAAAGAAATTCCTATAAGCCTAATTCTAATTAATCAAAAATTTATTGAAAATGTTCTTATTATTATAAGGAGAAAGAATCGAATTAATCCGTAGCCTCATAATTTTAGTAAGACTGCTGGTAAAAATCATTGAACATTCAACTGGGGCTTCGATATGTGCTTTAAGAAGTCATAAGGGAAATAAAAATGTAGGGATTTTAACTAGAAAAGCTAGAACAAAAAGTTTTGTAAATTGGATCCGATAGGAAATGGAAGTTAGTATTACAATTAGAATTGTTTTTAAAATTTAAAATTCCATTTAAAAGAGGAAGGGAAGCAAAAATTTTATAAATTAAAAGATAAATTGAGGCTTGAAAGCGTTCTGGTTGATAACCAATTTTTGTAATTTGGAAAAAAATGGGAATTAATACAATTTCAAAGATTATGTAAAAGAATAGGAAGTTTCTTGCTGAAAATTCAAAGAGTTAGATTAACAAAATTGATAAAATTATAATAAATGAGTTTTATAATGGATATGAAGATATAAAAATATTACTATAGTTCTTATATATATATAATAGATAGGAGGATTATATATTATAACTATTGCTAGTGAATCAATAAATATAAATTTGTTAAATGTTTATATTATATTATTAAATTTTAATAAGAAAAAAAGAATTGAAAAAATTAATAATGATAAATATATTGATTGAATTGAATATGCAATGGAGAACAGGAGTAAAGGAAGAATAATTTTTATCAAAAATTAAAGAAGGAATCAGATCAATGACGAATAGGAGGATTTTATAAATCGACATATTGAAACTAATAATATTAATCCTAATGAGAGGCGCCTGAGACTATAATGGATAATATAAATAAAAGTTATATTGATGGAAAGGAAAAAGTTTTATAATTAATAAGTTAAATATAGAAATTAAAGGAGTTCTAAACTTAATAAAAGAAGGAGAATATATTTTTTCGTCATCATCATATTTTTATAATTCTTATAGAGATTATTATTTTAATAATAGAAATTTTAATTTTTCCTACATCTAATGTAAGTGTTTTATAAACTGAGAAGAATTTTTGAAAATTGTATTATTTATAGGAGTTATATTTGCATTAGGGATTCAACCTATAATAGTAATAAGAAGTTTAATATTAATTGTAATAGCATATTTTTTAATATTTGGTTTTGAAGTGGGGAGGTAGTATTAGAAAAAATATATATTAGTACACTAATATCTATACTAATATATATTAGTATTAGAAAAAAGAAGAGGGGTTTTTTAGTAGTATTTACTTATATAATAAGAATTATTCCTAATGAAAAGTTTGAATATTCAAGGTTAATAATGTTAATATTTATATTTTTTTGCTATATTCTTTTAGGGGAGATAAAAAAAATTTATAAATTGAAGAAGAATAAGAATTAAAATTTGAAAGGGGATGAGAATAACAAGAAGATTATATTTAGTGGTATTTTTATTAATAATTATATATATATAATTGTGGTAATTTGATTAAGGGGAATAAAGAAAGGGGTGGTTCGGGTGTCCTAAGTTTTGTGCCTGAATAAAGGCTTAATTTGATAGATTAAATAGTGAAATATTTTAGTTTCTTTACGTAAAAAAATGTATTTAGAGTAATATAAATGACATATTAGTATACTTACCTTCTCCCTCAAGATTAACTTATTTCTGGAATTTTGGATCCTTATTAGGAGTATCTTTAATCATTCAAATTGTTACTGAATTGTTTTTAGCTATACTATTTTCTGGCAGAACTATTTTGTCTTTTGATAGCGTAATTCATTTAGTAGGAAATATTAATTATGGTTTGTTATTACGAGTTTTACATGCAAATGGAACAAGATTTTTCTTTTTATTTATATATATTCCTATAGGTGGTAGATTATACTATGGTTCTTATCGGTTCAAGAATACTTGGTTGAGAAGAGTAACAATTTTATTGCTTTCCATAGCAACGGCTTTTTAAGGTTATGTATTACCGTGAGGACAAATATCTTTTTGAGCGCTACTGTAATTACAAATATTTTATCAGCAATCCCTTATGTAGGGGTAATATTGGTGGAGTGAGTATGAGGAGAATTTTCTGTAGGATATCCTACTTCAACTCGATTTTTTGCTTCTCATTTTATTTTACCTTTTATTATTTTAATATTGGTGATTTTTCATTTGTTATTTCTTCATGAAACAGGTTCAAGAAATCCTTTCGGATTAAATAGAGATTATGATAAAGTAAGGTATCATCCGTTTTTTAGAATTAAGGCTTCTTAAATAGTCAAACTTTTGAAATCGCAATCCTTCCTTGTGTCGGGAATTTACAGATGCATGTATAATATTACCAATAAGTTATTAAATGTGAATATTAGAACACATGTATTATGTGTAATTATTTATTAAGGTGATAAAAATTTATTTGTAAAAATTTTCCAACATAGCAAGATTTTTATTGATTAAATAAAAAAAAAAAACTTTATTCAGAGAGAGACGAGAGTGGAATAGAAAAAGAGTAATGAATAAATTTTTAAGGAATTTATTTTCTTACGTTCAGTTTAACTCTCTTATTCCACTTATAAAATAGTTGAGATTCCTAAAAAGTTTTCCCCCAACTGTTTGTTTTTAATTTTAAAGAAAAGTTTTGTGCCTTTTTATCTCGCTTAAGGGGAGAATGCTTTATATGTTCATCTCTAATGTTTTCGTGCATATTTGTGTTATTTTTAGATCAAAATGTTATTATTTGTTGAAAGTATTTAAAAGGGTCATTAACTTTTAATTAACATCTTTAAGCTGATTTTAATTAGCATTGAAAAATAGCTTTTTTAAATAAAAATACCAGAAGTTTTTAAAAACATACTTTTGAAATTTTGATAAATATTCATAAAGTTATCTCCATGCTTCTGAAAGTAATTAAAATATTACTAAAAATTCGTTTTGTTCTGTGAAAAAAGTACTCGATATTCTAATTTGATATTTTTGCATTTAATATTATCGATACATTACGAGTATTAACTCTAGATATTTTAATAAATAGTAGTCTGTAAAAATGAAAGCAGGAGAATTTATGGATAAAATTGATATCGAATTAGTGCTTGTACTTCGAGTTTCAAAGAATGTAGAATCCACAATTCCTATCAGAAACTTAAAAATAACCATTAATATTTATAAAGAACTAACGTATAGCATATAGTTGTTTCAATAATAATAAAAAAGAGTAAAATGTTTATATGTTCTATTATTTTTTAACATTAAAAATAAATACTGAGATTCTGTGTATCTTTCTATGCTATATAATGCATATTACAGGTAT
The DNA here is from genome assembly GCA_019973975.1 of Trichonephila clavata. Classification (NCBI taxonomy): domain Eukaryota; kingdom Metazoa; phylum Arthropoda; class Arachnida; order Araneae; family Nephilidae; genus Trichonephila; species Trichonephila clavata. The sequence continues at coordinate 34,108 of BMAO01026805.1, read as the reverse complement.
TAGACTTTTATCCCTTGATTTTATAAGGATAAAAATTTATATCTTAATAAGGCATACTTTTCCATTGTACTTTAAGCTTCGTTTAAATTTTCTTTTGTAATTTTTTTTCGTATATCAATTTACTATTTTATTTTTCAATTTATTGTTTCATACAACTTTCATAGTTTTTTTCAAATTTTTTCTATGTATTTTCATATTATTATCAAATTTATTTTTTAACTTAAAATGAATTCTTTTTCTTTACTTTATGAATTTCATTTCTTTTACATATATATATTATATATATATATATATATATATATATTCCTCTTAAATCAATATAACTAATCTTTAATTTCTGATTTTGACTTAAATCTTATTTTCTTTTTCTTTCATATAAATTATCTTTACAGAATTTTCAAACCTTTACTGTTCTAATATAAAAAACATATTTTGGAAAAGTTATTCTAACAATTTTTGGGAAGGGGAAAAAATATTTCTTTGTTAAGCAGCGTTTCTCAAACTCCAGGGTGGGCCACCATCCCCTTAAAAGGGCACGAGCATATGGAAAATAAAAGGATTAAAAAATAATTAACTGGAATGAAGTGAAACAAAAAACTTTCGGACATAACAAAAAATACACATTTACACTGATAAAATTTATATATATCAACCGGTGGTATTACGTCATCAAAAATGAAAGTTTCCACTGCCAAACACTCATTAGCTATATCATTGATCCTATAACTAAATAAAGAAAATGTTTGATTTGCTGTAATCCCCCGATGAGAGATTTTTTTATTCAGTTTTCAATTAACCTTATATATATATATATACAGATGGCCATAATTAAACTGCAAGTGTTCAAGGGGTGCTGGAGAGAAAACCACTGGGAATATTCCAGTGAAATTTGGTATCTACGCATTTCAGAACATGCGTATATGCAAAGTTGATATGCAAGAAAAAAAGTCGCCATTTTCATCCGACAGATGGCGCTGTTCTGTGTTTCAATGCTTATCGACGTTATATATGCAAATTTTAAGCTCATCGAACAGTATAAAAATAAGACCACATTGGGTCGATCATGACTCTGAATAAGAAGAAACTTGCATTGTTAGTGAAGATATTCTATCAGAATGTTAGCAAATATTCAGCTACTCTGAAAGAATACTGGCTTATGAAACGATTAAGAAGAGTTCCAATGATTGTGTTAACGGATTGAAAAATATGATTTGTAAATTTGAAGAAACAGGAGAACTGGGCATTATTCCAAGCACACGAGAGCGCCGCGCGTCCCGTAAACCCGGAAAAAGTGCAAAAAATTGATGACGCTATTGCTACTACGAGCAGCAGTTCAGGAGCAAGTATACTGCAACAAGTGAGTGCAAGAAGTGCGGCTCAGACATTATCTCTTCTCTGTGCATTAAGTGTTGCGCCATATTCTTCAACGTTAACTGCATAAAATTAAAATGCTTTACTACATCTGGTGTTTCGCACAATGTGATAATTTCATTAAATAAATAATGGTTTAATTGTTTTCCAAAGCGTCTTTTTGGATAGTTAAATTAGTGATCCTAATTCACGTTAATTCTTTATCACATGTTACTGAAAAAAAATTAATTACTGAAGCGAATTGTATGGAATTTTTGAAAAATATAAGTTATGTTTTATATTGTTGAAATGCCTCTAAGAATGCTATTATGCTCTGTCTATCGGGTTTTGAAGTTATATCTGCCACTGGTGAGTGCTAAAATATGGTGCAAAGCCATCTACTAGGTGAAAATGGCGAGTTTTTTTCTTTGCATATTTGATTTGCGCATGTTCTGAAACGAGTAGATACCAAATTTCACTAAAATATTCCCAGTGGTTTGCTGTTCAGAACCCCTTAAACACTTGCAGTTTAATTATGGCCACCCTGCACGCACACACACACACACACATATATATATATATATATATATATATATATATATATATATATATATATACTACTCTTTCGCTGGAAAAAAAATGTCTACCCAGAGAAAAATTATTGGAAAGTAAAAAATTCATCATTGTTATTATTATTGGAATATTGTACATGAACTGTAGAAAGAAAAGGAAGACTTAATTCACTTTTCACCAAAGAGGCAGAATATATTTGTTGATCATTTGTTTGACCTTCGAATTTACTGGTATGATTAATTCCCCGTCCCTTTTTCTCTTAAGATAGTTGTAAATAATGCATTTCTGTTGCACTTTTTTCCATGTAAAAGAGTTTTATGATATTTGTAAAGCACACGGAGCATTTTGAAGGATTATTTGATTAAGATTTATTTTTATGATGAAAAATGCTTCACACAATTCTTTTTTATAACTGACAACCATATTTTTATATTGAATAAATACAATTTTAGCCCGAAAGTGGTTGCGTGAGGCGCGAAGTCACCCTAGACTCATGAAATCGTTTATTATGGGAAAACTCTTTATTTATTATCAATGACCTTGCAATATCCTCCAATATGTGAGTCTTTTGGGAACTAAAATGCATTTGTCACATATTTCCCTCTTTTTTGGGAGTGGCAAACCTTTTTTTACAATCTTAAGGTACTTGTTTTGACCGAGTAACACACGTGACCACTTTTGGTACAAAATATTTTCTACGAACACTCTACGTTTTTCTTTTTTGGACAACTTATTGGTTTTGATTGATATGTTGTACGACTTATTATCGTTTATAAATGTAAATGAGCTGTATATAAAAAAGAGAAATGGGCATTTGTGATTTCTATTGAGAGAAACCCTTCAAAAATAATGCATATTAATCAAGATAGCGAAAGTAAATTTGAGAAAGCGATAAACACATGAAACGAAAGGAAAATTTTCAATTACTACATAAAGAACTGCATCAAAAAAATATGAATCCATAAGTGTACCGCAAGACACTCTTCGCCCTGTCAAAACGACACCAACAAGAAAAGGATATTTAGGGAATTTTTCGAGCATCAAAGGACAGCAAAACTGAACAAAATAAGTCAATTTTGCTTGCAAATAACATTCCTGTCATATTAGCAAAAGATGTCTGTGTGATTTGTGACCTTTATTAAGGTCACACAAATTTTAAACATTTTAGTTCAGTTTTATTAGATTTTTTTCTCAAATTATCAAAGAAAAATTGAAAAGTTCTTGAAGGTAGGTAAATATACTTTTTCTTAATTAAATTATTTATTGGAATTGTGATTTTTATCATGTACAGTAAAAAGAATTATAAAAAAAGGGATGGGATGACTCAGTCTTCCTGTCCGTCCTTTAACGTTAGTATAAAGAGCGCGCTTGCTCCCGGCTAAAACAGTTTGAACTCTTTCTCGCTTTAAGGCGATATGGTACCCTAAAAATCATCAAATATCGAATTCTTTTTGCTTTATTTGATACAGCGAATCTTTATAAACATGCCTGCAAAATTTCAAAGCTTTACCTGCATTTTTTATCAAGTTATGGAGCAATATTTGACGCTGGACAGCAACTTCCACACCCACATTTCAGATCTGCTAGAAAAGAGCCTGATAAAAATTAATTAAACATTTTTCTTTCGCGCGTTAATTAGACTGACATTATATATGCAGTAACAAATCATTTCAAGAAAGAATTATGCAATTCATGCAACAATTATAGTTTGTGAATTGTTTATTGAAGAGCAAATGAATTTGGTCAAGATTTAAAAGATGTGCGTGCTTTTTTGATACTATTATGAATGAAATTAAAATTTCAAAACGGATTCTCCCCAAAACACAAATACTCTAAATCTCATTTCAATAACTCAGATAATTAAAAATCTAATTCGCAAGAATAGAAAAACTCTCCCATTTTTATTTATTTGTTTTGGGGATATATATATATATCCCATGTGTGTGAAATTCAACACTTTTATTATTAAAATATTTTAAGATATTTATTTAAGCAAATACACATATGCAGTTATTAGATTTTGATATATTTTACCTATAAATTGTTATTTCATTTTTCTTTCATTCGTGTACAATATTTAACATGCGAAAGCTTTTAAAATCATGAAAGTATAAAATAAAGGCATATTTATCTTTTGTACATGTTGGCAATAGCTCTGAATTGGAATTAGATATAATTTGTGTGTACTTATTTTTTTATAGTTATTAAGATAAAGTTTATGAATTATTGATCTTGCATTCGTTTTCTTCTATCTATTCATTATGGCAGTATACTGTTTAATTGATCCACATTTGCACAATTATTTATGGTAAGCAGTTTTAAATAAGCTAGTTAGCATTTCATAAAAGTTTCAGACTATTCGATAAATATTATGCCATGCTATTCATTGAATGAAAACTCATATTTCTCCATGTTGAATTTTTGTACATATACTGTTATTCAAAACCCTAAGGCTTTCTTGATGATTGAAGTATGGGGTTTTAAATTTTTTTATACATGTTCTGAAATGTATGTTTTGTAAAACTGTGTATAGAATTAGCTCTAATATGTTTAGTATCTTTACTAAAAAATTTCAAAATAAAAATTCATGTTTTTTTGATAATTTTTGGAAGTTTTTAACAATAAAAAAAATGAATAAAAAATTAAAGCGTAGCAGTAGAAACAAACCCATGCGCAGTTTTTTGTGGTTATTATAAGGTACTTGGAAAAAAATTTAAAGAAGAAAAGAGACATATTTAATAAAGCCTTAGAAATTTAAGAAATTGTTTTTAAAAGTTCAAAAAATTTAAATTTTACAAACATTTGGCAACAAATTAAAATTTTTTGTACGGGATTATTATTAAATATTAACCTTTATAAAATACAATTAAAACCAAATTTCAAATATTAAAAATAAAAATAAATTGTGAAGATGGTACCATATAGCCTTGAATATTAAAAATAACACAATTGCTCTCCATCAGAATTTTACATTCTTTTTCATTATTTAACATTATTTCTAAATGCTAATTCTGTGAGGCTTAAAATTACAGTTCGTTTAAAATTATTTATATGAGCATTCATTAAAAAAATCATTTTATACTTTGTATTCATTGTCTTGCAATTAGTGTTACTCTCCTTACAATTCAGCTATTATATCAAGAATAATGTTGTTGTTGTTTTTTAAAAAAATAAACTCATGTGAATAGCGGGTACTTAAGCCAATATACATATGAATGAATCAGTACTGCATGATGCATTTTATAACTAATTTATTAATACTAAATTAAGAAAATATTTAATAATTATTAATCACTTCCATGCGGTTGTCCTGCAGAGCAAAGTTTTTTAAAGGAAGGCTTAGTATTAGAAATTGGCACTTTGAGTTATTTTTTTTTTTATATTTAGCTGAGATCTATACTTTGTCTGCAAAGCAGCCACCACAGAAAATCCGGTTTCACAAAGGTAGGCTGTTGAAAATAGGGTAATATAGTATACGAAATGTTTTGTTTTCACTGCAGAAAATTCATCATCCACCTCTGCCCAAAACTCAAAGAGCAATTTATTACAAATATGACTTTTAATTTCGGCACTAAAAGTAATATTTCTGAAGATTTCTTCTTAGGCAGTTGAGAACCCTTCTGAAGTATTTTGAAATGGGCCCCTAACCCACTCGTAACTTGCTATTAGGCTGTCCTCAGGAAGAAAATACTTTTTTTAAAATTCTTTACCAACATAGTTAAATGATTTTCAATGCTTTTAAAAACAACTCCCACATGTTCTTTGGATTTGTAAGATCTAACACATTCATCCACATTTTCAAACATTTCTAGGTTTTTTGCTTTAAATTTCGGCTCCATAATTCTTATTTTCTGCGAAAAGCATTAATTTTATCACTTGTGTCAAACATATGTACATTTAATCCTTGAAGTGGAAGATTCAAGGTACTTATTTTCTCAGCTTCAAGTAGCTCAGTTTCATCACAAATAAACCATCTCGAAATTTCTCAGCTTCCGGTAGGTTTTCCTCTTCTAGAAAAATGGTAATTTCATTTCTTAATTCATAAACACGTTGCAAAAATTTCCCACTTGATAACCATCTAGCCTCGCAATTAAATAGCAACGTTGAGTGTACTTTGCACCCATGTCTATGCAAAGTCTAGAGAAGCTTCTTGATTTTAGGGTTCCATTTTTTATTTAATTTTCTACAGTCATATAACTGTCGTTCGCACAGTAGTCAGATCAGAACTCATTTCTTTGGAAGAAAGAGCTTCTCTGTAAAACATGCAGTGTGTCCAGATGTAAAGTGGAGATTTTTGTTTCACAAGTGATTGTATACTTTGAAATCTTCAGAGGTTGTACGAGCACCCTCGGTGCATATTCCGACACAATTTTCCCACTCTATGTTTGCCTCATTTATAAAATCATTTAAAAAAGCAAATAATGCTATCGCTGTTGCTTTTGAGCTGTATTGATTTACAAAAAAGTAGTTCTTCTTCTGCTGTCATATACCAAAAAGGAACATACGCAATGAAATGAGCATCTTTATTGCTATATGTTGTCTTGTCAAGCTGAATGGATTAAATTCATGTGACGTCACGATTAAGTGATAACTTGGTCACGTGATTATGCTGTCGTTTATTTACAATTATTGCTACGAATGTTTTGTTCGTTCAGATATACATTAGAATTTTTAAAATGTCTTATTTTGCTCAAATGGTTGCTTGATCAGTTAAAAAAAGAATTATTGTGGAAAAAAAATCATTTTTTTAAAATAAGACAAAAAATCTGAGTTTTTTGAACTCGTACTTGTTATTTGTCTTGTCTCGTACATAATTTGCTATGTGTTACTGTAAATGGCTTGTTTATTTGGATTTGTTAGTTTCAATTTTTATTACAGAAATTATTACTGCTTGTTTATGTTTCGAGTTCTCATAATTATATTATTAAAATTGATTTAAAAGCAAATTTTTGTTTTAAAAATATTTCATGTAACTTAGAAGATTTTTCATTAATTTTTTCTGTTCAAGATAGCGTTGAAATTGTTTGTAGATACTCCCAAGTATATGTTCTATAAAAGTTAGTATGGATGTAGGTCTGAGATCTCTGGTTATATTTTTTTTTAAATCTTGCGTTTTTTCCAAGTTTAGCTAGTAAAATAATTATTAAAAATCAACAAGGAAACAGATTTTCAAATCCATACAAACTTTTGTTCTCAATAAAAACCTATTAAACATAAATCACTTAAAATGATTTAAAAATTTCCAAATTGGGCATTTTATGAGTGAAAAATGTAAGTTCTTAAATTTTTTAAACAGTGAAATAATAGCTCTGGTCAAACTCATTTTTTGCTTTCAGAATCAAATTAATATAATTTGAATATAAAGCATAAATTGTATTTTTACTGTTACTGTCGCCAAAAAATATTTTTAAAAAAGGGTACTTTTTAGCTTTAAAAACAAAGGGACTTATGCCAATTAAAAAAAAACCTCAATTACTGGAAATTATTTGTTAGGTCTAGTTGTATATTTTTTCCTGTTTTAAAAATTCTTATTTTTGTATGCTATGGCTGAAATATATTTAATTACTTTTATGATCTGAAAAGTTTATGGAATGTCTAACACAACAATCTTGTGATTCGCTGTTGTTTTAAATTCACATATTTTTATATAATGTTATTCATCATTTAAATTGTACAGAAGTATTTGTTTGGTTCACATGATGCATTTTTAATTTAATTGTGAATGGAAACTTTATTCTACTATTCATTTATATATAAATATAATGTATTGTATTTTTTCCATCTAATTTGCAATTCATTGTGTTGTAAAAATAAAATTCATTTTTTCACCAATGGATAAATATTTATTATTAATCAAAAACTTTCATATTAACTCGCTCTAATATGAGATGAACATTGGCTTAAAGAAGTAATTTTTTTACTAGTTTAAATTGTATTTTGGAACCATCTATTGTTTATAGATAAATCATACTATTATTTTTAAAAATTATACGTAATTTAATAAGAAAAAATATATTTAAAACTGAGGATAATTGAGTTTCTGAAAATTATTCCACCTTTTCAGGTGATACATTTCTTTAATATTGTAAACTTGAAAAAAAGTAAATCAACATGTTATAGGCACTTTACATAAAGAAAAAAAATTATTATTTGTTATTAAAAATTTTAATGTAAATTTTTAATATAGTTCATACTCGCATTAATAATAATTTATGATCCAACTGTCGCATACCCATACACATGTTTATTTATTGCATAATGCTATTTTTATAAAAATTTAAATTTTTTGTTTCATGCTTAATATAGCAAGTGCATTTACGCTTTCTGTGCACATGCATGATTGAAGGTAACTTTTTAATATGCTGAAAGAGCTCTCAGCACATGCTATAGTAACTGCAACTTAAAAAAAAAGTATTAAAACAGTTAATTTATGTAGAAATAACTCATTGTGTTTATTTAGCATGTATTGCAATATAGCTTGTGTGTTATTTAAATATCTTACATTCAAAATCAAATCCTGTTGCTAACTGATTTCATCTATATTTTTGTTGTAAATTTTACAAAAGTCTTGGAACTTTTTTCTAATTCATGTTTTTCGCAAGTTTTGAAATCAGAATTAATATTTGATGTACTTCTAAACAATTTGTGCAATAATTTTATCAAAGTAACATCTAAATTCCTCTACCTGGTTTTTTTGTAACTTACTAAATGATGCACAATTCTATTTTTAGTGTGTTTTTTATTTTCTTTATAGTTTTATTAACACACAGGGTCATATTTACTTAATAGTTCTATTAAACTAAAAAAAATCCATTATTAGCCGTTCATAATATTTCATGCGTTTCCACGAAGTGGGAGATTATTAAACGCTAAGAATTGAACGACACGTACAACTCTTTGAAATATCAATTTGAGTCGTTGCATTTCCTTATTTATAAAAACTTTTCTTCATCAATAATTGAAAATGGAAAACAGAACACTCATTATATAGCCTCCTGTAAATCTTGCAGATTGTACATTTTCCATTCTTATTACAAGTATCGGTGTATAATTGAATATATTTATTTATTGCCCTATGTTGACGCCATATGTATGCGTTCCACCTTTTATTTTAATTATTTACTGAAACGTATACAAACCTAATAATTGGGTCTTAATTTCATATTACATGACTTAAATTAATGTGGAACACAGCATTTAAAACAGATTTTTCCCATTCTAACTTAATAGCTAAATAGTATTTTCTTTCATTTTACTTTATAGTCATTTATAAAAAAAAGTTCCAAACACTTTTAATGGATAATTACTAAGTAAATCAGACAATCAAATATGGAGAATGTTATTTTATAAGAATCATTACAGATATCTTTAAAGTATTTATATGCAATACATTGTAACATAAAATTCATTTTCATCTAAGAACTGATCGACAATGAAATAAAATTTTATTTTGAATTTTAAGTTTAAGAAGGCAAACTTGATGTAAATATAATATTATATTTTAAAGAAAATTGTTACTTTTCATCTCATACTGTTACTTTTCATGCTGAAGTACTGAAAAAAAATGAGAAAATTCATGCATAATATGTTCGATAAATATAAATTCACACCCGTGTGAAGAACGGGTATACCAGCTAGTAGCATCAGAACTAATTTTTTATTTAAGAACTTTATGGTGAAAAGAGGCAACACTTCTCATACTATATTAATTTATTGCGGTGCTCGCCACACATCGGTTTCATGTGTTTACATCGCTCTGCGTCCGCCAGGCCAGATTCTCAAAACTATTTTAAGGGGTTGCCATATTCCGTAAGGGACCCATGGTCGGGTTTACCACAACTTTCTATAGTATTGATAAATCAAACCACAAAATTACAGGATCATTTCAAACATCTGACACGGGTAAGCTATACTATTATAAAAAATGCAATTCATGAAGTTGTAAAAAAATTTTCAACACAGATAAATACATATGAAATAAATATATTTCACTGTCAACTCTAATATTGTATGTACAAAATTATTTTAAAAAGCTTAACATTGTAAATGAGATACATCTATAAAATGAGAAATATCCATAACTTGAGGGGTGATCAGAAAAAAAAAGTTAGAAGTCGAATAAAAAATATTTATTAAAATGGACAGAAAATACAAAAAGGGAATTAAGAATCTTCGCTCCTATCACATTTCGAAATAATCACAAAGTATACTTAGGCATTTGTCAGAACCTACTTGCTTAACCCCTCTTGGTAGAAATCAGGTCCTAAATTTAAAATAATTTCTCCAATAAGTAATAATTCTCTAAAGTAAATAATTTCTCCAATTCGTGCCATGATGATTTCTATCGTTGAAAAACTTAGCCAGACGCTCCCTGTATTATTTCGGCTTTCGACATCCTGTCTGCTTGATTGAAAAGAGTGACACAATTTTGCAACTTGTTGTCTGCTCATTGCAGATGCAGACACTTTTGCCCATAAAAATGTATCACGGCTCGCACTTCCAAACGATAACAGTTTCCTAAAGAGTCTTGCCATTTCAATCGAACTAAACCACTTTCACTACCTACCCGCAAACCAGCTGTATGACAAGTAGCACCGTCTGTCTCCACTTTTGCAGAAAATATCTTTGTTAGTTTCGGTTGTTGCAGAAATGGTATCAGGTAATGCAAACACTAGCTTACAAAATGCTGGAATACCCACAGCGGGACAAGTAAATGTTGCACTTTTAACCTAAAGTTTAAAAAAAGTATTAAATATGAAAAAAAGAAATAAATTCTAAAATTAAATTGTAAATTTAATATTATTTACATATTAGTCTACTGACTAATAAATGCTGAAAAATTTGTGCCAAAGTAAATTTACAGCTTAATTTAAATTCAATTATTTTATCAAAAGACCATAACTAAAAATTTAAATAAGTAAATGATATGAATGAAAATTTTAAATAAGTGAAAATTAACAGTTTATTTTATATAAAAACACATCAAAAAGTACTTGATTTAAAAATACTATGCCTTATAAAGAAAATTAGTAATTTTTTGTGAGAATCTTAAAGTAAACACAACATTACTCCGTACTGAATTTAAATTTTAAATGAAAAATTTACATTTCTTTATCAAAATGGTTTGGCATTTCTTGCCTTTACTTTTAACGTTTTAAATCAAAAAAATTAGGAGTTACACATAAATAGCAATAGCTATGTAATGACTAAGCTTAAGAATGCATATTCATTAAAATAGAAAACAATGTAATTGAGATATTCAATGCTACTCTAAAAAATAAGAATCAAATTATAAACTTATCATTGGCAATGTACCTATTCAAAAAAATTTTATTTGCTCATTCACACTTCTTTTACGGAAGTTTAAGAAACTGCTCAATTTGAATAGTTGCCATCACTTTTAATCTTTTAGAATCAACTTATAATTCAATGATAAATAACAATGTTAATGTTAGTAAAAACATTTTTTTGTATTTCAAAACAATGCGTTAAACTAAAGCATAAATGAGTAAATAACAATGCAATCATAATAGTTTCAAAAAGTATCTAAATTAGACTCAAAATAATTTATAGAATTACCTCAAAGTTGTTCAGATTTAAACAGATGTGGCTTGTACTTCATTCTCTTCTTCGCCTTTGATAAAAAAAAAAATAATCCCTGGCTGAACAATCAGGCTCAGTAAACGATATGTTGCTCACAAATCTGTCAACAAAAAATTTTAATTTTTTAGTCACTTTATAACAACACTTTGATTTCCAGTGGGACTAGAAAACTTTTGGCTGTATCGGAGGGCTTCATATATTTTGAAGTTTTTAAAAGTGGTTTGGTTTCTATACTGTGAGCCATTCTTAAGCAAAAGTATAACGAACTACAAAATTAATTAAAAGAACTAAAATTACTCAGAGCTATATTTATATAAGTGTATCAAGAACTATAAATAAATATAACAGCTAACACTAGTCGAAGCAGACGAGTATCTAATTAGATAAATAAATTAGAAAAAAACAAAAATTATATGAAAGAGTTGTTAAGATTATTTCCTAAAAAATATATATATACTAGAATAAGGCAAAAAATACAATGGTATCATATATTTTAATTAGATAAAATTAAAGCACAAGAATGTCAACAACTTACGTATATGTTCTACCACGGTTTTGAATAAACACGTGCAACTGTTGCCCTTGTTGTTACGTGATTACTCGCTTGGTGCCATTCAGTCATGAAATTAGTCCATTGAAAACAATTTATCTTACAACTTACCAAAAAGCTGTTGCTCTACATATTCAGCTATATCATCAGTTCAACGGGCATCAGTATCAGTTGATAGAGGTATGGACTGTAACTCTTTGGCAAAATTGTCTCCAAACATAGTCCCTACGATCTCAATTTCTGCAGGCAAAATAAGCTCTTCGCCAATAGTGTGAAGTTTTTTACATCTAGCTATTTTGTATGATACATTGTAAGAAGTAAAGCTTTCTTATTCAATTACAAAGTTTTCTTTAAAAAAAGTTTTTTTGTTTTTCGTATGATTTTAATTTTAATTCAAATAAATCTCGAGGTTTGTTAATGTACTCACTATGAAGCGTTTCCAAATGTCTTTTAAGTTTATTAGGTTTCATACTGTCGGCTGCCAATATTTTTGAGCAAATAACACACAGGGGCTTTTCTTCCCCATTTACTTCAGCAACGGTAAATCCAAAATTTAAGTACTCATGAGAATATTTCCTTAATTTAATTTTTGGAACCATGCTCGTCTGTGCACTTGTTGATGCTTTATTATCGTAGAATGTTCACTTAGGACTTAAAAATTTATTCATGATTTTGCTTTAATCAACTACTGTAAATACTTAATACCGTTAATTACAACTAACGCGCAAATTATAAAATGTACATTCAAGATTTTTTTATTTTATTTATCCAACACCTGGTCTTGGTAATTTGGCTAATTGACACCAAGACTCCTAGTACCGACTGACGAAGTCGTCAGTTGAGTATTCATCGAGTCCAGCATGGCATAGTCCAGATTCTGGCATGGCCAGAGAATGGGCATGCCTCGTCAGCAGGCAGGCCTAACCAGTGGAGGTGTGCTTCCAAAAAGTCATGTCAGGTGGTTAGGCGAATGCGGGCAACACCCTCGGCTCTCTCCAGGTGCCTCGGGATTGGACCCACAGTGACCAGAATTTTCCAAGGCTCTTGGGTTTTGGGTCATGGTAGTATAATTACCAATTGAATGTAGAAATAATGTTCTTTGCTCTTCTGAGAATCAAGACTTCCGGTTGACACGACTCGGCTCCCTGCTTGTCTTTTTGGTCGGGCCTCTCATTGCCGGGGATCCCAACATGACTTGGTACCCACTGTAAGTCCACAGTCCAGCCATATGAGATTAGCTCCGCAACTTTAGTTAGACACTGAATTGTGTTAAGACAGTCAGTTGGTGTATTGCTGCTTAAAGCGAAAATTGCAGCTTGGGATATGAAGAAGACATATTTTTCAGGAGCTAGGCCAGCAGCTAGTAATTGCATTTTGCAGACAGCCAAGACCTCACCATCGTAGTTGGTGGCGTTTTCTCCCACTTCCAATGAGCCCTCAAACAGCCGACAGAACCATCCCGCGCTGGCTCCGTTTGTTTGTGGCAGGTATGAGCTGTCAGTGCAGACATATGGAGTCACTCATACGCTGGTTATCTTTATTCGATCGTTTCCAGACCACAGGATTTTAACTCGCCAGGAATGACATCAGCTTTATTTGATGTCATGCTAATTAGGTTGAACCGTTTGCATATAAAGGCAGTAGCGACTGTGGAGCAGAACTGTATAGGAGCACGGTGAGTCATTGGTAGCGGAAGCTGGTGTCTCTTCATAAAAAGTTCCGCATGTGAAAGACGAGAAGTCTGAGTCTTAAGTCTTTGTATTGCACACATCTGTACTCTCCCCAGTACCTGCAATCTACTCTTCTGGCTCTCTCCGAAAATATGGGAGTGAATTTGTCTCTACAACTGTCAAGAGAGTAGATGCGGTCTGGAGTTGCATTGCTGCAATTGGAGTTCCTTTGGCTCCACCAGTTATGATTCTGAGGGTGCTGTTCTGATACATTTCAAGATAGATTTGGTAGCTAAAGAAGTATCGATGATTGGAATTGTACGAGGTACAGCATTTTTACATGCTTTGCGTAGAAGTCCGATAGCTTGTCCAGACTGACCAGACTATTTTTCTAATGATATTTGTACTTAAAGAAATAGATGATGGAGGAAACAAATCTTTAAATAAATACCATTTTACAATCTGTTTCAATTTAAAAATTAGAGAAAGGAAAAATAATATATAACAATCCTTTTGCTTAAAAGTAATTTGCGTGAAATATATATTACTTAAAAGTAACATATGCAAAATTTAATACTTATCTTGTCAATTTGTACGGTTTACAATTGAGATCGTATTGTAGCTTTAGCACCAAAGAGCATTATTATTATATTCAATACATTATTATTATACGCGATAAAAATTGTGATTGAAAATTGGGTCGCCAATGGTGAAAGTTTGAAAAACACTGTTGTAAAGGGATCCCAATAAATTTAATACTACTAGCTATTTAAAAAAAGAAATATTTTTTATCAGAATTTTATGGGAGATTAATGTTACATCAAGAATTCGATGTTTCAGTTTTAAAAGAATCTTAAACAGATGTGTAACAAAAAAAGGGTATATTTTAGGTTAAATTTAATATTATATTTAAGCTTCTTGAAAGATTGCAACCAAAACAAGTTTATTTCTTTAGTAAATCTTACATTAAACGTCTGTTAAGCCAATGCAGATAAGTATCAAAGAAAATCGACCCAACAAATATATTTTATTTAAAATAATTGTGTAGAATTTGCGCAATGTCTAAAGTATTTTCGGAATGAAATTTAATTGAAAATTACCCCTCCCCCTATTACCCCTCCCCCGCACATACATACTATTTTTAGTCTAAATCCATTTACTATTGTGTTTCGTAATTTAACCTTAGTTGGAAAATTGCTCAACAATCAATTGGTAGCTCTCATTTATAAAATTTAACCATAATTGTTTATGTTTAACGATCTGTCTATTGCATTATTTGTTCTTCATAATGAATATTCCTTTATTTTCCGTAACTGAGAATAAATACTAATTACTCAACAACACGCAGCTTTCACATCAGATCATTTATGTAATATAATAATAATCACTAATTAGGGTCATTTTCAACGGCATAATTTGAATTAAAATAACTGCAATAAATTACAAATAATGACAATAAAGTTAATTTGTTAATAGGCAAACTATTAATAAAATGGAAAACTAACTCTTCGTTACCACTTACAAAGCCAAAATGAACTACATAAAAGAAAATGGTTAGTAACTGTATTGGAAATAATTAGATAAACATTTATCTAAGGAAATAGCTTGAATCATATTCAATTACTCTATTCTTTGATACGATTAGAGAACATTGGATCACATTAGGGAATAATTAATCTTAGAATAAATTGTTTGGTATTTAATTAATTATGTCAGAGAGATTAGTGCTTCCCAGTGCGGTACTTAATGGAGGTGCCATCCTCTTCTTCTACCACTGAAACGGATAAAGTTTAATTTTTTCTTACCATAGTTGAAGTATTATATAATTGTAGTATTCGTGAAAATGAGTAATGTTTGTGAAAGCTTGTTATACATTTAAAACAAAATATAAGTTATGAATTCTAAATAAAGTAATTTTTTTATTTGAATTCGTATCGGAATTATAGTTCTCTTCGATTCGCATTTCTATTTGCACTTCAAAAATGTAGAAATATAACTTTATACTCTTTTGGTAGAAGGAAGTCATGATCTTCACACTTCTTCTTAACACTACAATTTAAAGATGCTCTTTATTTCCGGCACAAAGTAAATGTGTTTTCGGAAATAACGAATTTCATTATCACATTTAATACAAAAAATTGATAAAATTTAACTGTACTATCTTTAGTATATGGAAATTTTTGTGAGAGCAGTAGCCTAAATGTCATGGGCACGGACTCGTTGTAGGTGTGTCACAAGTTTAAGTTAAGTGCCACTGAAGAACCACCGTGTAGAGGGGTGGGGATATTTGACTAGGTAGGTGCCAGCTCAGATGTCATCCTCAACGCTTGACCTTGATTTATTGTTTTAAGGTCCATCTAATAAACACTCACTCGCTATAGTTAAATATATGGAACTCACAATTAGATGCTAATAAATTTCTAAAGAACATTTTCTTTTCCTTTTAAAATATATGTTTTTTGTTACATACAGAAGGAATCACACATAACCATACGAATGGCATGCGTCAGAGAATGGCTATCGTACCATTGGCTATCGTACGAATGGCATGAGTTTAGAATGGCTATCGTACTATTTGTTGTTGATTTTTTTAAATTCTTTCACGCTATATTTGGAGTGACATCACTACCATTAAAATATAAAGTTTTCCTAAGAAATAGCAGGGCTTATTTTTTAAAATTTACTTAAAAATCTTCTGAAATAGGGCACGAAATAACTCATATACCATAAAATAAGTACATTAACTGAGTCTCAATTCTATGTGAATACTAATAATACAGTCATATTCCAATTTTTTCAAAATGTAGTTTTATATAGCTATATATATTCATACAGCGTCATTAAATAATAATGGCAACTACCCTTCAAGATTCCGAATCATGTCAAGATGCTGCCATCTGAGCGGATGCCTTATTCAAGAAACTTCCGCAATATTTCATGAGAGAAATTTCGAGTCTATAATTTATTAAAAGGCACTCTCCTTACGGGTCTCGACATCCTGTTCAATAGAAGAGAGAGCTTTTAACCAATAGGTAGCGTATTAGGGATGGGATCTCATTCGTGAAGAGCTCCTTACGTTAAATAACCTAACTGGAAGAGCGGTCGATATATCTACCGAACGGAATTATTTAGCTTAAAAGTCGAACTTATTTCTAAAATATAACATACAATACCCTCTAACCCACTTTATGAACAACGTTTAAGTTCAGTTTAAATTTATAAACGTCAGTCATTTAACCCCTTAACTGAAGATTAAAATTTGTGTGATTCGCTTCCCAATGTGACAGTTTTTCAGTTAGGGGCACGTTTTTGGTGTATTGGGGGAAAAGAAAAGGAATAAATTCAGTTAAATCCGGTGTATAACGCGGACTTATACATTCGAGCTGCAATACTTTATATTTAGGTTTATACGATGTATAGCTCGCAACCCTTTTTTTACGAAAAAAAACCTGAAATGTCCATGCGCAATGCTCTTATGATTTGAAGTCATTTATTCGAAGTATTATCCCAAGCTTTAGAGAAAAATAGTATACTTCTAGAACTACAGCCCTTTAAATTAATAAGGAATGTCATTTCCTTTAAGCAAATAGTATTTCGATCTATGTAGAAGCCTAATTTCTTTTATGCTCATCTTTTTTTTAAATTTTTAAAGCTCTCATTTTTATACCCCGCGTTTAACGCACCCGTAAATTTCAATCTGGTATTTTTCGTTACAAGTGCCCGTTATACGCAGGATTTTATGGTTTGCAAATCCTTCTCTGAAACAAATTAGTGCCTCTAAACACTGTCAAGATCATTGTATTGCATTCCAAGGCTACCTGGATAGTTTTACAGAAAACAACGGAAAGAAAATATCATATATCAGAAAGACGTATGTACACGTCAGGGGTATTTAACACACCGGCTGATATATAAGCCAGTGGAAGTTAAGGGGTTAATCATGTTCTTGTTTTCAGAAGAGAAGGATAAAACATTTTCTACGTGTCCCTTACCATCCTTACACCTTGTTAGCTTTGTCAGTATGTGGTAGTGCCTATCATTGACAGAAAAAGAGGGGGGGGGGGACAAAAGTAGCATAGACGGAAATTTTGTCCTGAGTATATAGGTAATTACTTCTTGAAATACCTTTCTTTTAAAGATTAAATAAAAACAGACATAGTTCATCCCTATTCTTTACCTCCCATTCTTCCTTTTATGTTGTTGTTACTAATACCACCTGTATGACGATGTCAGATCGAAGCCTACGAAATTCATCACGGTAAAGGGCAAGATGTACGCATGTTGTTAACCGTAGCTTTGAGCACCAAACAGGTGACAGTACTTTTGAGTAGATTCCTCCCCAATTTTGAGGGAGAAGACCTCATGGGTGAACAGAGTCCTCCCACATCTCTTACCCATCCACCAAATTCACGAGAAGACATGCGGCTCGACTGCTATTTAGAGTACCCCCATGCCACAAAAACACTATACATTTACAAGCATGCATGCTTTCTGGATTTGAACCCAGGTTCTACGGCACAGCAATCATCGTTTCTAACCAGCATACCGGATGGGCTACTTTATGCAGATGTGCAAAATGTCCTTTCAGCGAAGGTGAGGTGCACTCGTTCGCAAATTAAGAGTAATTTGTCAATTAAACAAATTAAAAATCAATCAGTCACTTTTGACCATGTTTTGTAAATTCTAAAGTCAAGTACTTTAAAAAAATGTGATTTGCCACTAAAAAGCTTACTAATGGTGTAGCATAAAAGAGTTACCAAAAAAAAAGATGCAATGGTTTGGCAAAAATAGCATGAGCTACTGAAATTCTTCCTTATAACTTAATTTATGAAAAGGATTACAAGCATTAATTATAGTTTAAGAAAAACTAAAAAATAAAAATAATAATTCTTAATAAGTATAAAATGATACACAAGAAAATTAATGTTATTGGTGTAAAAGCGTGGGGTGTTCTATAAATATATCTATTGTTATAGTTTCTAACTTCTATTCTGAAATGCTGAGTTAGTGTAAAAATGTAGTACAAAGCACCCCACGCTTTTACCCCAATGACAATAATTTTCTCGTTTATCATTTTATTCTTATATTATGAATTACTTTTTTTTTTGACTTTTTAGTTCGATTCAGTATAAAAGCGTGTATTTTAGTTTTTCTTAAACTATAATTTATTTTTCATTTTTTAGTTAGATCTTCAATAAAAGCGTGTTTTTTAGTTTTTTAAACAATCATTTATTCATTGTTGGATTTATCCTTTAGTTTGATGTTTGAAGCTGGCATTAGTCTTGCTCTTCAATGGATATTAATTAAAGGGTCTGAAATGTATTTATTCTCTACGTTTACGGGGCCTCGGATGGGTCCCGGATCGTTATATTATATTCCGTCTCTGTAGAACAGGTCAAACAAATAAAAGTGTGTTAAGAAGAAAAAGTTTGAATTAAAAAAAAATTTTAATGTACCATATTTTTGTAATGGACTAAAAAGTATAAAATGCCTCCATTTCGTGTTTTTTTTTCACATTTTCATGCATTGTCATCCACTTCTGAGATATGGTTCAAATTTCAAATCTCTAGCTCATCGGAAAGTCACACAGTTTAAAATCAATTACAAAATTCCACTCGCACAGACATTAGCGAAAGCGAGTTAATAAAACATGGTAATATTCAGTGTCAATCGTATTATCACCTTTTAAACGTATTGCTGTAATGTTAATTCGTATCATCACTTCTAAATGTATTGCTTTATAAAAATTTAAAAAATATTTAGCAGAGTTAGAACTTAAATTTTATTTCACATGCTTGAGCCTTTGTTTTTTATTTTAATTTTCAGAAAAAATTTTATATTATGGTAAAAAATTGCTAATACACACCCATCCTCCACTTTCTCACATACAGAACACTTTTTTTTGTCTTTTTTCGTTTAACCACAAGTGTATTTTATTCTTGCATATAATTAGCTTTAAATTAAAGACACTCGCTTATAGGGTTACTCCTTATTCTTTTAGTCACTAAATCTGGAATTAGTCGCAAAATCTGGAAATGGTATATGAAATTATTCGCCAAATCTGAAAATAGTATATGGAATTAGTCGCCAAATTTGAAAAACGTATATGCTATAAGTCGCTAAATCTGGAAGTGGTACATGGAATTGTCACCAAATCTGATTATCGTTATTCCTGATGATCTTGATAAAGACAATGGAATAAAATTATGAAATTATTGTATTGTCATCTGTCCTTGACAAGTGTGCAAAATTTCAAATTAATCCAACCTTTTAAAGTGGGTAAAAATGGAGTTCAAAGATTCCGTTACATGCAAGTGAAACTTATAAAAGCGTGTTAAAAACAGATTAAGTATTAAGTCATGTTCAAAAGTATATTAGAATTTCTTTAAGGTAACATTTTGTTAAAACGCGGATTTTAATTCATGAGTCTTTAGTGATGAATTCGATCTTATCTTTACTTTCTCATACAATCAGACCAATCCTGTTTTGCAGCTGAAAATACCAAATGATCATCAATTTCCTTGTGAATTTCCTTGCTTACTCAAAATTATCAGCTGAAAAGAAAATGTTTAAAATACATTTTATGTATAAAATCCTCCTTTTGAATAGATTGATCAACAATTTTATTCAAGATGAATTTAGAACTTTTTAAAAGATTATGTATCGTTTTCTTGCTAATCTTGTTTTTAAATGGTAAGATATTCATGTGATACCTTATGTTCTAACTATATATTTATATGTTTCATCTTTACTCAAATATGTACAATGCAAAAGGCATTTAATAAACTGTTTCTAATAGGTCCAGAGAGAGATTCCGTCTTAGTTTGTCTGCATATCTCACACAGTAATGTTTAAATCAATGCAAACTATTTTATTCACACAAATTAATTTAAATATGAATTAGTATGAAAACATATATATATTTTACAACCACTTTTTTTTCTATTTTACGAAAACAATATCGCAGTTTTATAGTTACATTTTTTGTGTAATTTTTTTTGGAACTCTTTAAAATTTGTTATCGAGTTGAATTTTTTCTCAATTCAGTTTTACTACATAATATTTATCAGCACAATTATTTTAGTCTTTTTCTTTTTCTGTTACACCATAAACTTTTCCCCTGTAATAAAAAATAATATTTTAACGAAACATTGTTTCGCACATATTCTATAATGTTGAAATTGTTCATGAAACCTACGCTTTAAATCCTTATCCCATATTTTATGGTTAAAAATATTTAAATCGCCATAAAATTTATTGGAAAAATCCTGTACTTTAAATTTTAGTCTCAACAGATAGCAAGGATGCATTAATTCTATTCCATTGGTAAATAATATAATATATTTTATGTTATCCATAAACTATATCCAATAAATGGTTTTTTTTTCCGCTAACCATCTGCATTTAAAGTTTTTAACCTTCCAGCGTTTCTGTTATCATTATTTTGCTAGAGTAGGCACGGGACTTACTTTTTATGCCGTAATAAATTTTTTATTCCGAATTTTTCAGATAAAAGTTAATAAAAAATAGAATTAAAATGAAATAGTAAAATAAATAAAAAAACAATAATAATAATAATAATAATTAAATAAAAGTTAAAAATAATTAATAAATAATTTAATTATCAGCAAATAATTTACAAATAATGAAATATTTTATTAATTAATAAATATTTTAATAATAAATAAATAATTTACTAATTAATCTAATAATTTACTAATTAATCTGATAATTTACTTATTAATTTAGTATTTTAGAGATTAATTAAATAATTAATTAATTAATAATTTAACAAGCTATGAAACTTATAATACTAAAATAAAAGTAAGAGAAACGTTATACTCGTCTTCAATGAAAACTAAACTTTAATAATAAAAACAATCAAAAAATATATCGGCTCGTGTATTCCAAATATTTTTTGCCATTTTTACAACTCAAGTCTTCGAACTTGATACAATTTCTGGTACTAAATTTTTTGCAAATGATTTAGTTTAATGCTAGAAAGGTAGTTACAATATTTAAACATTTCATTTTTGAGCTTTTTTATACATTATGTTTAAAGTTTGCAAAATCGGACCAAAAGTTAAATACCGGTATTCGGTATTTTTTAGATCCTAATTCCGGGCTACCGGTTTTAATACCGGTAGTAGAAGTTTTAGAAAAAAAAGAAAATAAAGTGTTACACCTGTGTTTTATTTGCCAGTTTTATAAGAGATTGTAAATATCACAAAAATTAATGTGTAACTTATAAATTATAACATTATTTCAAAGTAAAGGAACATTTCTTATTTAATTAAATCACAAAAAATTGTAAATGTCACTAGTCTGTAGTCTGTGGGTTTCAGCATATAAATAATAAAACCAAACCGAAGTATTATCAACGGATTTTTATGTTCTTTTAAGTCATTCATTATTATGGATTATTATTTATGAGTACATATATAATAAATCTTAAAAATATTTGAATCCTAAAGTATTGTATGCAAATACAGTGTAATAAACAAACGCACCGATTGAAAAAAAATATTGAAACATTATGCACTTTCTTCACACAACTACAACCTTGTTTTCACAGATACGAATATGAGAAGACAAATCCTGCGCGTGTGCAGTAACGCTCGGAACTAGAAAAAGGATAGATTTGGTCCACATCCTCAGATGATTCACATATCTTATAACTTCTCTCAATTGTGCAATGCAACTTTTTATATCCATAGTATAATTAATTTCTACCGTTAGGGAGACATAAAAACAAAAACGTATACTATTTTGCTCTGTTGGCGATTCCTGAACCTATATTGGAGATAATTAAAAAATTTCTAGCAAATACCGAGAAAACGGTATTTAAAACTATGAATACCGATATTACAAAATTGTACGAATGGCTCAAAATACCAGTACTCGGTATTGCAATCTCTAAGTATCTTATATTACATTTTGCGTTTTTTCTTTATCATTTAAAATCTCCATCTACAGTTAAATGTGAATCACTATACGATATAAATCTCCAGATTCATATAAATGATTTCATTACTGATTTCACAAATTTTTTTCTGAAAATCAATTTGCATTTTTTTTTGTTTAATATCTCCCGAGAATAATTGAACTATTTCCCATTATACAAATATTAAAAACCTTATCACAAAAAATTAATATTTTCCTGAACTATATAAAAAGAATTTTGGACACAGTATAATATAGATCGAATATGTAATTATAAAATAAAATTAAAGCATATGAAAGAAACAAGTACTTTTGTATGAGAGGTCACGTGTCGCAAAATTAACAAATGAGACAGTTTATTGCCTAAATTAACAAATTAAAACTTAACCCTGAAAACCGCGGAAAGAGAAACCCATCTAATAGATAAAACAGTAATTGTCTTCTAGACTGAGTTTAAGGCATTATGTATTTGAAAACAACATAAAAAAGACATAAACACTTATAGTGACATTTCTACAAGGGCACATGCTAAAATGTTAATAATAAACAAGCGTATGACACAACAGAATTCTATACCTTACATTACATAATGATGATAAAAAATTTTCAATCATATATTTTTTTTTGCACTGCAATCACTTTTTTTTCGTACGTGCCCTGAAATATTAATGTTACTGCTGTAATACCTCTACAGAACTTATCAGAAAATTTAATATAGGCATTAAATTTAAATTTAAAATTTAACTAAAATTGGATTTTTAACTTTTATAAGATTTCAAAAAAAGTTATTTTAACTTTTCAAGAGCATGGTTTTACTTTAGAAATAATAAAAAAAAAAAAGACAAAACAATGTCAATTAAAAATTCCGCATTTCTAGTAATCATGTTGTAATAATACTTTTTTACTTTTTCAGTTCTTTCATCTATGTTTGCTAACAATTTTTACATATTCCTGATACTGAATCGATTTTACATGATTATATATATATATATAGATAGATAATTTGAAATTCATTTATATATAATTCAAAAATATACACCAAATAGTTATAAATCTAAGATAACTAGTCATGATGGTAAAAAGTATATATTAGCCACAGTAGTACTATAGCAAAATCCTGGCCTTAGGAACCAGGATTGCAAGTTTAAACAAAGTTTTGCGGTTAGCTAAACTTCACCTGTATCTGCCAATGTTTTGGGCCATAGGGAAAGTTAGAAATGTCAAGAGAATTTTAACTAGTATTACAAATAAAATTATCAACTATTAATATTAAACGATAATATTATAACCTATAATAATTACTAGCATATGCTAAAATCAAAACTAGAATCATTTAGATGAAAAGACTTACCACGTGAGTACAGAAATTACCATTTTTCCCGCGCGACAGAAAGGAGTATATCAGTAACGCATAAAAATAGTAAGTTATGATAAAATAACATTAAGTCTATATGTATATATACATTTAAAAACACAAAAAATTGTTTTAAAATTTATAGAAAATAAAAGTAATACCCAGACATATACAAATAATTTTAAATAAAATATATTATTATTAATTTACTTAGCATGAGGCATCTATTGATTAACTGATTTACTGTACAACTATATATATACGAATATACCCCAAATATACATACATACATATACATATATAAATGGGAAATGTAAATTATTACTTCTTATTCACGGTATTTTCTTATATATGATTACTTTCATTTTCACGCATTTCAAGTTATTTAATTTTACTTTGCTTTTTAATGCACTTATACTTCCATATTTCAAATAATTTAGAAGTCTTCATCATATTTGCATGCATATTATACCTTTTATTAGCAATTGTATACACAGATATATTTTTTTACATAGATTTTTGTAACTTCGTTCTGTAATATACATTTTCAAGCTATCCTTTATATATTTAAATATTTTTGAGTATATATATACTACATGTACGGTTTTCATATATTGATACTTGTCTTATACCATTGAACCATAAAACTTATTATTTCCTTTCAATACCTTATGTTCTTGCATGATATGGCAATAAGTTGTTGAATGTGTTTACAAATCTTTAATGCTTTTTAACATCAGAGAGAATCTCTTACTTTATTGAAGAATAAATGTAGCATAAAATAATAGATTTTATCCATTTGTACATAATTCTAGCCTTGCTTTAATGGAATATTATTATTTCAAGGGTTTTATGGAAAAGAAATGATAACCTGAAAATAGTGTTTGCAAAAATCTGATAAAATTTAAAACCCATTATTTCAGTTTTTTATGAAGTGAAAAACCCTTTAACAAATTTTTAGTCGAAGTAAGAAAATAAACTAGTTCTGTAAATATCCATAAATATAATGAATCGTCCTTAAATATAGTGGAGCGATAAGCCAAGGTAGATAAATAAAGCATACAACGAAAAAATAAATAGATTATTTTGCTCTATGTGCTCTTTGTTGCTCATTGCTGATAGCAGTCTCCCTTTGTTACTTTAGTTCTGTTTTTGCCATATGTAGGGTAGCGTGAACTAAACACGGGACACATTTTTAGACAGAAAAATGCCTCAATTTTCATAAAAAATTGTACCTCATACATTTGTTTATAATATAGTGTTTTTAAAATTTCGAAATGTTTCATAAATAATGAATTTTTTCTTTTAACATGTAAAGGGGGAGCTCTTTAGCATTACGATATAGGATAGGTTTGGCTAACATTTTAGGGTGAGTGAAACTGTTTGATAAAAAATAATTATACGTGTCACTTCCAATAAATCTGGAAAAGTGGGGGGGGGGATGTTATTTATAGGTTTATTACGGAATTTTTACGCAAATAGCATATTTTTAAATGCTTGTCTATGCAGTCAAAATTTGAAAATAACATAATAAATAAAACGAAAGTACAAATTTAGGTTTTTATTGTTAATAAACTTTTTACGAGTTCAATCAGTTAGGTAAGCTATATATATGTAATAAAAAGGAGCAACTTGTGAATCATTCAATTCAAGATAATTATTAAATGCTCAGTACTTAATGTGGCTTTTGAATTACTCTATTTTTTTTTTACTGAGTCATCTATATCAAGAATAGCTCTTGCAGATGCTTACAAAGTTAGGTTATTATAGATGCACATCAGCTAGTTTTGAGTGATATTTATTTTATATTGTTCACGCGGGGCAGGAAACATTAATTCTCTAATATATTTTGATCTAAATTTTGAAATTTTTGGTCAAAGACAACCCCATTTCTCAACAAAGTCGTAAAAAAAAATGTGTTTTTTTCTTTCAAAATTTTTAATTTTAAAAAAATGGTTATTCTTTTATTTTCTAATACAAAATGATTTACTTATTCAAAATTTTAAAAAAATTTCAGAAAGTCTTCGCATGTCACTGTTAGAATTCCACCGTGCCACATTGTGGCACGCGTGCCGCGGGTTGGCCATCCCTGGTATAGGAGAAAAAATGCGAAGCACATTTTATAAGAAAAAAATGCATCAACTCGGATAAAAAGGAGTAGCATAGTAAAATAAGTGATTCGCTGCAGGATACCGCGAAGCCAGAATATAATATTAATGTTGGAGTACTTTTTTGTATCAGAAAACGATTTTCCGAATTCGGGTCTTATTCTTCAACATTAACCAAAGACAGCCTTAAGCGAGTCGTCTTGAAGCATATTCAAGCTTCATGACAGTTACTTTGGAGTTTTCAATTAAGTAACCATCTCAACTCCGTGAAAATTGTATATGGAATATGGTCTACATAATTCCAATTCGGAGAACTCATGTCAAACTGACTCCCCTTCTAATTGGACATATTCGTTTTAGGCTCAATTGTCATTAAAAATTACCCAAAATTTCCTTCAGGGAAATTCTTATGCCTCGTCAATCACATCTTGAATTAATGTCTAATATGCCATAGTAATCATGTTTGCCGTACTTTAATTTAGCCATTTTTAAATTATCTGGCTTGGTGGGAGAAGAATCCCCTCGAATCGTGTTTGCTTTTATTTATAAAATCGGACTTTTATACTGTATTTATGATTTTATCTTCATCTTTTGCAATGTTTTTACCTTATATTTTCAAGTTTCATTTTTCAGTTTCATATGAGTACAAAAACATTTTATTTCATATTTTCTTTTATATTTCAAGCGAATATTTGGCGCAACTTCGCCAGAACCCAATGTTGTTCTATGCGCTCTTTGGCACATTCACTCAAATGAAACGAAAAACACTTAAATGCGGAAAAAGAATCACGAGAAAACTGTTGGGGCAGTAATAGCAATTGGAAAGGTAACATATAGAATCAAAGTTAAATCTACAAAAAGCCTGCTTATAAATTTGACTTCCTAAATTCAGTTTCTGTTGCTCCTAACATCTTCCTTTACAGTCAGAACGTGAATATTTTATAACTCCTATATTTATTTTTAATGATATTATTATATGTTCTTGCATAAGGAATGCTGTAATTTTTCCTTTATTTAGTTGTTGATTTCTTCTTATTTACTATGTTATGATTTTTCAATTGAATTTTTCACTATTCAGCTCAATAATTCTCATTTCTAAGGCAATGTGAAAATACAAAGCTTTTTAAAAAAATTTATGTCATTAAAATATCATTATGAAGTGTTTCTAAAGTATTTTTATATCATATAATTATAAAATGTAGCTTATCAACCTCTCAGAAACAATAAGTTAATTAGCCATACAGATTTGTCAAAATTCTCAAAAGTAACCGAAAGTATTTAATTGGATTTCCTGAAAACCACATAATTATGGTAGAACTGGATAAACCTTAATCTCTAATCCAGAAGAAATAGAAGAGATTGTTTAGAATGTCCACCTAACTATTCAAGGAAACATTTTATTGAAAAAGATGATAGACTTTTGCATACACATGATTTTATAGAGAACAATAAAAACACTATTGGATGTAACATTCGTTCCTTTCATTAATAGCACATTGGCTAGGAAGTTTCATCACAATGCTCTCTGCTGCAATAACGATTTATAATTTAGTTCTTGCAATAGATAATCCTTTGTTTGAGTGTGCGAAAGCATCTTTCGCCTAGTAACATCGATTTTACTCAAATGCCCAATCCCTTCACTTAATGTATCCGTTTACCCTAAAATTGAGAATTTTGCCAAAAATTGACAAATTTTACATGCATTTGTTTTATAGGCTATCTAATTAGCATTTTAAAAGTACCAAGTTTATTATTTTCATTCATTAGAACAAAAAATTTGTAACCCTAACAACTTACTGTCGAACACGGCTAAAGGTGTGGTAGGAAATGAAGGACGACTCGACATGATACTTTGCAGGAGTGAGAGTGATATCCAATACCATCCCATACCATAATACCTGGTGCAGGACCAGTGTGGCGGTGCATAAGCAGCTGTTCAACATCCTCTCTCCACGGTGTATCTCCAGACTCGAATCCGACGATAGTAGTGTTGCAGACAGATGCGTGACTCGAAAGTAAAGACAGCTTTATTCCATTCTGCCGCCCACATCCTTCTTTCATCGCACCATTGGCGGCGGAGACGTCTCTGGTTCTGCGTCAAGGGTAGACCAAGCAATGAACGCCTTGCGGACAGACCACTCTGCTGTAAACGGTGTCGAATGGTACGCTCAGACACTGAATGATGCGTTACAGACTCAATGTGCTGTGCTATGGTTCGTGATGTGACTGAGCGATCGTCACTGCCATGCGCAATATTTGCTTTCCTCACGTGAAGTGGTGCACTGAGGTGGATGCGATCGACGTCGTCGGTCCATCGTACCCTCCTGCATCCAACGGTCACATATCCGCATTACAGTTGTTTGGTTTCATCCAACACGACTACCGATTTCGCTGAAAGATAATCCACAATCTCGGTAGGCCACTCTCTCTCTCTCTCTATCCTTCCTCTGTCGAACTCGGATACTTGATCAAGAGCTGATCGCTGTTTTTACGAGACATAACTGATCGTTTTTGAAAAAACCACAAGAAAAACACAATTGCAGAACATGAAATCGTCGAAATCTCCAAGCCTTAAATAGCGCTTTGAGGTGGCGCCACAGGCGTGCGTAATGTGTGTCTGCGCTGAAATTCTAATCATTTTCAAATCTCCCCTCGCTAATGCATGTTGTAAATTTCATGTTATTTGCGTGATTCCTTCAGGGTGTTGCAGTTACGGCCAGTGTATATATATATATATATAAATCTTGTTCAAATTTTCAACTGTTAATAAAATAATTCCTATCCATCGATTCAAGTTCAAATACACTTTTTTAAACTTGTATTGGATCACTTGATGTTAATATAGTTTTTTTAAATGTTAATTCATTAATTAACTTAAAAAATGAATAATTACTAACAAACAAAAATAATTATTCTGCATCATATATAAAAAGGAAATTCGCTCGCAGTGTCCTTGTAACGCAATGGATAGCAAATTGGCCTTGTAATCCAAAGGTCGAGGGCTCAAATCCCACCGGGGATTGCCTAATTTCTGCGAATGTGATTTCTTTTTTACAGTACTATTTATTAGAATTATATATCTAATTGATGAATATAAATAGTAACCAGAAGTAGTCTAGCATCATATATAGAAAGGAATATAGAAATTTGCAAGGAAAATCGCTTTCGATTTTGTCATATGTATATACATTTTTATATTAATTGTAACTATTTAATAAAAAATAACTAAAATAAAATTATTCTAATGAAAATTAATTAATTAAATGGGAAATGACTTCAAAAAAAAATTTCTTGTTTCTAATGAATTTTGTATAAAATAGCAAGTCGTTGAAAATGTATATTTAATTCGAAAACATATTATACATTTAATGGAAAGTAATATTTCCTTTCGTCGTATTTCGTATAAACATCAATAAAAAGGAAATGATAAGAAAATACATATGCATGCTTGATTTATGAAATATTTAAACATTACTATTTAAAATATTTGACAAAAGTATTCATATTTTTATTTCAAATCTTCAATGATGCCAGTGAAAAATTTATTTGAAAATTACGCTCTTTCAGAATACATATATATATATATATTCCTTTTAGAAAATCAAATTAGCTTTTAAGAGTTAAATTATTAGATTCTTCATTTGTTATTGAAGGAAAGCTCGAAGTACAGGTTTTGTAAATAAATGTATAGTTGCGGTTTTTAGTGTTTTCACTTAAGTTTCGTTATGAACAAAATTAATGTTTTACTGACAGCTCTATTATAAATTATATTCTATTTTACTAGGATGAAATGCAAATACTGAGAGAAAGAGGAACAGAAATTCTAACACTTGCCGATGGCCCATTTATTCATAGCATATAGGCAGCGCATCTATTCGCTATTTCGGTAGTTTTTATATATGTTGATCATACAGGTTATCAATTCAATAATTACCACTATTTTTATCTTATATATTAATTATAGATAAAAATAGTATATAGGATAAAGTAATAGTAACAAGATAAAAATTAATTATACTATTTTTATCTTATATATTTATATATTAATTCAATAAACGTGACTTTGCTTGTCCAACTTAGCTGTGCGCTTATACTGGTCATGTGAATTATTATTTCTCACATAAGGGGCTCTGCCTGTCTTTGAAGCCGTCATTTCCCACGTAATGGTGACCCTGTATTAGCATGGCTTTGCTACTACTGAGGTTGTCTTTGAACGCCTTTGCCCTGGATGACCTTTTTTCGAACACTTTATTTGCCTGCTGTACTGACATCACTACTTCAGGCACACGGATTCTTCACCTATGGTACTCGTTAGGCCTCGCTGATCACAATCACTTGGATCTCTAGGCCCCGCTGATCAAAATAAACTCTATTTTCTTTTAAGCTTATTCTATTTTTCTTCCCAGGGGGATGATGTGGTGCCCCACTCATTCATAACATATAGGTGGTGCTGTCATTCGCTATCTTGGTTGTTTTTATATATGTTGATCACACTGGTTATGAATTCAATAGTTACCACTATTTTTATCTTATTGTTCTGTATATATGTCAGCGCTTCTCAAATTGTGAAACGGCCCTCCGGGGGGGGGGGGTAATCCTAGGAGGGAGGCACCAGCATATTGAAAAGTCGGTAAACAAAAGATCATTTAAAAAATTATTAATTTATTGAAAGTAAAAAACCAGTGAAATACAAGGTGATTATAATTAAAGTTTGAAAACGCTACGAAAAAAAAGAGCTACAGATCAGAATGATCTCAAATTTGAACCTAATATTATTGAAAAAGGGGGAAAGTGTATGGCAGACAGGAAAAAAAGTTATTCCAAACTTTAACCAGCAGGTGGCGCTGTAAGAATCATAATTTAAAAGGGTGTGATTACAAATGACAGTTAATCGTAAAACAGCACCTAAGGTGTAAGCTACACGTCAAACCCAGTGTGCTGCTCGTGTGCATAACTGTTCATGTGTAATACTGTTAGTTAGGTAAGTCTACCCCCCCCCCCCCATGGCAAGGTCATATCACATCGGATGTGAAAAATCGGTTTTTAACTGTCCCGAGGCCAAAATCCGCATAAAAAGCGTACATCAAATCCGTTTTTAAATTACGCGCGACTGGCGCAAAACATGTTCATTATGCTGTCTACCGTTGTCTGCAACTAGTTTAAATCTAGAAATAACATATTTTATAACTGATTGAATTGTCTCTGGGGAAACGTTAAGAAAGTGTTGTGCAATTCGTTACTTTAATTCAGCTAAGTGTGCATTCGGAACACTGAACACATCATCTTTAAGGAGTCATCCACATCTAAAAGTCACACGGATTAAGCTCAGGTAATAGAGGCGTCCAGACTGCAAGGAAAGAGCGGCTGATAGCTCTAGCATTTCCAAAATGCTCATTCAACAGTTGCTTTATTGGATTTGCTGGGAGCACCAGCTTGCATAAAAATGACCCCATCCTCACACCCACGCTGTTGAAGATCTAGAATGACGTGTTGCACAAAAGATACTCATAACACTGACCATTGACGGTAACAGTAATAGGACCAAAAGCACCCAATGCGAAAAGTATGGCCGTATAAAAAAATGACGCCGTAGACCCACATAGTGACCTTTGCAGGATGAAGTGGTACTGGCTGAGTTGCGAGTGGATTTTCTGTTCTCCTTATTCAGCAATTCTGATTATTTAAATATCTTTTCAGATGGAAATGGGCTTCATCTGACCACAAAACTTTCAACGGCCATTCATTTTTCACTTGAATGTGGGCAAGAAATTCTAAAGCAAAAGTTAGAAGGAAGAAACTTCTGCACGAGGCTAATTTTTTATGGATGGCAATGGGATCTTTCGTAGAATTTTATGCACCGTGCTCACAAACCTATCCAGTGTTCGAGCAATTCCCGGAGCACCACTCGGTTTCAAACCACTGTTCGACGACTCCTGTACTGCTGTGGCCCCTTCTTCAACTACCCTCGAATTAACTTTTTTCCTCCCTCTATCAGATTGCACATGAAAAGAACGTGTTTCTTCGAATTTTTAAATCATTTTCTCCTAACCCTAGGCATTCATCGGGTCAAACCTTGAGTGTCCGGAACTTCTGCAGAGCTCTTGGTGTGGTCATTATTCTTGTAAAAAACTTTTACAATCAAAACGTGGTCATTCAATGAGATAGTCAAGACGAAATTCTCAGAAGTGAAATGAGGAAAAATCGTGTACCAGGCTTTTTTTTAACAATTGAAATGAGTCGGGTGCATAACAGGTATTTTCATTTATATATTCTGACGCTTATAGCGCCATCTGTTGATAAAAATTGGAAATATTTGTTTCTATGTCATAAGTTTTCCCTTTTCATCAATAGTATTCCATTGAAGTTTGACTTCTTTCTGATCAGTGGTTCTTTTTTTTATATCGTTTTGAAACTTTAAATTTAATTATAATCTCCTTATATAATCTTGCATAATAAAAAGTAAAAAAATTTTTTTTATCCTACGCCCGTCATCGGCATCTCTGCCATTAGTTGACGAGCAGCCCAATACAATGATAACGAAGCATAAAAATAATTAAAATTTGTCTCCGTAGAGTTGTCTACAAAACACTTTAAAACAGTAGGGCAGTGTCTGAGGTGGTCACCATCCATTTCACCCTGGTAGAACAGAGGACACCAAGCAGAAATTCTATAGTCCAATGCGATGTAAATGCCTTTGCAAGTAGTCATGTCCCGTAAGTAAACGAAAGCACGCAACTCCAACATATCGAGTCAGGGAACTGGGAACTCTGCCACTTTTGTTAAGCAAGATATTCCACCTTCTATACCTGCAGCTGCTTCACCATACAGGGAGACTCTATTAATTTGCCGTTTACTGTAAATGATTCTTTTGATGTTTCGCAGAGGTAAGGGAGAGTCAGGTTAGGACATGGAGAGATCCCTCTTTAGCAAGCCTATCTGCTTTCTTCATTTCTAGAAATGTTACAGTGGAATCCACTGGAGGGCAATGCTTTCTCTAGACTTCCCAAGTTTAGCTAATTTCCTTCTACAGGAATTCACTAGAGCGTTTTCATTATATCTTGAGTTTATTGGAGACAAAATGGCAGCTTGAGAATCAACAAAGAATACAATATTATATTCAGATATTATGCTTTCCAATTTATCAATAACAAATGAAATTGCTTAAAATCCACAAACACAGAAAGGGTACTTTGTTTTCTCTGAAAGCCATCCTTTATCTCTTGAGATAGGTGCACTTCTGAACAAATTGTCTGCCTTTCAGAAATTATTTCCAATTTTGTCTAGAACATACAGTAATCTGTTAGCAATCATTCTTTCAGTTAACTTACACATTATATTTGTAAGAGAGATTGGACGGTAGCTGTCTATATTTTCGGCGGGTTTGTTAGGTTTGAGAATCGGGTACTATAATAAGCTTTTCTCCAAGCACTTGGCAAGCCATTCTTCCAGGTCTGATTAATAAATGCCAATAAAGTCATTATAGCAGAGTCTCCCAGATTTATAAGAAACTCAGACAATATTCCATCAGGCCTGCACTAACCTTTGGAACGCTACATTAACAAGACTTGACAGTTCTTTAAATTAAAATTATAATCATATGAAAAAACAAAAAGCATTTTTTAAATAAAAGTTGTCTGTGAATGAAAAAGCTTTACTTGCATCTTACAAAGTATCTTACAAAATAGCCAGTAATAACACTACCTGGTTAAAAGTGTATTAAAATATAAAAATATGGATGCTAGTTCTAAAAATTAACTGTGTTAAACGTTTTTCATTTTCATGTTTTAATGTTATGTTATGTAAAACATTTAATATGTGTCAGCATATTCATAAAAAAAATAATCTTTCAATCGTCTGTGCTTTTCCAAATATCATAAAATTCTTTCACATGGAATAAAGCGCAACAGAAATATATTATTTACGAGTTCCCTAAATGACAGTGATGAGAGAATTTTTT
>BMAO01026804.1:0-16409 GCA_019973975.1 Trichonephila clavata | reverse complement strand
AAAGGAAAGTTTTTAAATACAGCCTAAAATCTCTGACGTACCGTGCACTGTCAAAAAGACACAAGCAGGGAAAAGTTCAACATGCTATTTGCCGATCATTAAAGGACAATAAAAATACCATAACTTGAACATAGGACAATTTTGACTGCAAATATTATTCCCGTTACTAAATCCAAAAGTATCTGTGATTTGTCTTCTTCATAGAAGGACTGATTGGATTTTTTCTCAAGTTATAAAAAAACTGAAAAATCCTTAAAAGTAGTTACTAAGTATATGGAATTATGTTTTTACGACTATTTTAATAAAAATAATTATAAAAAAGATATTGGGATGACTCGTGGGGTTAGTATGGAGTGTGCACCTTCACCCGGTTTAAAGCAATATCTATCAAAGTTCTCGAGTTTAGTTAAGAGACAGAGCATTCATTGGCAACCCGTATGTGTGTGATGTAATAATCCATTATTTAAATTTTCTTTCGAGGGATTTTACTAAATTACATAATGACATTGAGCCCTACAATACACACATCGTATGTTGATTAATCATTTTAGTTTACTCAACTAACTGGAAACATTGTTCTCTCATAACTTAATCTCCTAAAAACAGTCACTTTCCAGTTAAAATAAGGTGATGCAATATTGTGCATCAAAAGCGTATTTCTGATAAAACATGGAAGTTATTAATGAAAACCGGATGATTCTAAAATCTTCCGTTTAAGAAAATTTTAAAATCTACGATATCCTGAGTAGTAAATAGCGCTTTTGTGTAATGTCCTAAAATTCCCGTGCGGTTGTCCGTGTGTATTTGTTTTGCTGTATTTCTTGTCTGGGCTTTATTGTGTAAAACTAAACGTGTAACTGACTGACCAAGAAGTCTCCACCTTTAAACGACTGTAACAAATTGAAATATCCTCCCAGAAAATTGTCTTAATTCTTCCATGGGCTTTGGGAAGTTAGATTACTTCCCATCTACATGATCTTACAAAATACATCTGTGAGGAGCGCAAAGCCTATTATAATATACTAGCTGAAATGCCCGTTCTTCGCACGGGTTAAGTTTTAAAAACAAAAATTCTTCTATCATAGCAATTATAATATTTTTTAGGGAGGGTAAAACTCTGTATGAAGTAGAAAACTAAAAATTAAAAACATTTTTTTTTAAATGAATGTTCACATTAGAAATAATTTTAAACAAATTGCAATTTGGCTTCAAAGTAAATAATAATTTAACAAAAACAAATATTTCAATGTAAGAGAGAAAATTAGCAAGCTAAAGAGTAAATAGATATGAATGAATGCAAGTATAAATAAAAATTATTACAGAAAAGTGATAGCAGTAGCGAGTTTCTGCTATGGGAACTATGGGTGAAATAACCTGCAATAGATGAGCCGAAAGAAAAAATGAATGATGATAAACTGATTCACTAAATGCTATCATGAATACGAAATATTAGAAAGCATTCAACTGAAAAAAATTAAATTAGCATTGCACCCATACCTCATACAATACTATCTAACATCTCAGTAATACATCTAATATAGAGTATTAGTTCAGAACTGAAATAGGAATTATAATATTAAGTTAAATGAAAAGGTTATTATAACAGAAAAAGTAAGTCCTAATTTTGATAAAATTGCCATAAACAGTTCTGAACAACAACAAAAAAGCACATAACTGAAAATCTTAAATATTTAAAATTGAAAAAGAAATAAAAAAATATAAAAGTAACCTTACATATAGTACATTGAAATTATAATATTAATTCAAATCAAAATGCTACTTTAAATAGATAAATTAAGATTTTATTTTGATGAAACTATCATAAGCAGCCCAGAACAACAAAAAAAAGCATGACATAAATATTATACGTAAATAGAAATTCTAACTTAAAATCACAATATTGACAATCTGTTAATCTCAGTTTACATTGAGTGTCATTTTCTAAAGTTAAATTTTTCTACTTTTTTGTTACATGGAAAAACATGGAATCTACCAATAAAGGAAAAGGGTACTTATGTATTGCGCATCACCGCAGCAAAATTTGCACCACGATATCAAAATAACAGATTCTTATGTGTCTTATAAGGAAAAAAATCAAATTTTGGTGAAAAAGTACCACTTTGGCTCAGTGACTCTATAAAAAAACCCATCTAAAACAGATTAAAAGTGCTACATAAAAAACAATTATGAACCTAATGAGAGAAATACTAAACCTTGATGATAAAAAATTAATTTTTAAACAATACTTTTTTGCAATATTTCGATTAAAAATATTTGTTATTCAGTCATAAAAACAAACAAATGAGAAAATACAATGATAAATAATAGTGATCATTGAAACATATCATATATGGACAGCATATGTATAAATTATATGATCTTCATAAAACTAAATAAGGAACATATCAGAAGCAAAATTAAACCTTGATGTCATGAGAAGTAAAATCGCATCAACATTGAATTTTAAAGAAATCCAAAGAGAAATATGAGAAAATCGTATCAAGCTGCATCTTTTTTCCACAAACATTTTGGATCACAAATGGTATAAATAAATTTATATATTTGAAGATTGTCAGAAGCAAAATTAAGCCATGTGACAAAAAATCTGATCAACATTAATCAGCATCTGAAGCGTTTTCCTGTAATGATGAAAATATGGTATTTGCTGATGAAGGGAAAAAAGCAATAATCTTTTTTTTCAACCAAAAAAAAAAAAGTCATAGAAATGTATACATATGTAACAATATATACAATGCATATGTATAAAATCTTCAAAATCTATATGAAGAACTGATTGTCAGAAGGAAAATTAAACCATAATGCAACACAACAAAAAATTGCATTAACTCAGAATTTTGAAGTGCAAAAGAAGAAAATTACGTTGTTATGCATTCAATCACATCAATAGTTTCTATGAAGATCTTCTTGATGAATAAAGTTAACCATCTTTCCATGAGATCAAAAAATGAGTACTTATTGGTTTAAAAACTATGAGGAGAAAAAATAAAATAAGCAGCATGTAGAACATATGCCAAAATATATTTAATAACATGTTGGAAAATATGTCAGAAAATCTCATACGTAAATAAAAATTCATATTAGCCTTTCGTGTTCTTACGTATTAGCATCACTACAACCAAACTGGCATTAAGAATCCCAACAAAATGTGACTGATTTTTTTATATAAAAACATGTAAGAATCTTTGTTGTTTTTAATATTAAGAAAGCGATTAGGATTGCCATCAATTGGCTGTGATGATGCCTTTATAGTATCAGAAATTCTAACTTAAATCATGATATCGGTAATCTGATAATCCCAATTAGTTTGATGGAGTGTCATTTTCTATGGTACTTACATATTATCCGCAACCTATTGGTGACTTTACATGAAATGAGCATATGGTTGCCAATTTGGCAAGTTATTAATTAAGTTGGCAATTTTTGCAATAACACGTAGCTCCAAAAAATGTTAATTGGCTTTTTACTATTATCGCAAATTCAATGTTTCATCAATGTAGCAAAATAGTAACAGAATATTAGCTTATAACAAAAGAAAGGTACTGACGTATTATTGCAACAATTGCCAACTTGCATATGTGAGACACTAAAATAGAAATGTAGCATAATTTAATTAAAAGGTTATAGAAACAAAAGAAATTAAGCCTTAATTTTGCCAGAAAACCTTAAATATGTAAAAAATTTAAACATGAATAAAATAAACGAAAATATATATGAAGTAGCCTAGTAAACAATCAATTCAAACCGAAAAGCAACCTTACATATAGATAGCAAAGGTTGATTTACATGAAACTACCATAAACACCACAGAAAAAAAGGAACATGTCAGAAAATCTTATACGTAAATAAAATATCTGTATTCTTGTGTATTTAACATCACCGCAGTCAAATTTGGACCACTCAAATCGTGCTATTTCCCACCAAAATCTTATAATTCTTTCTTTAAAAAAAAAATTTAAAAATATATTTGTTGTTTGATATCCAGGAGTGATTTGGCATGTCACCAATTTGGCTGTGATAAAATCAGGATAGTGACAATCCCAATTAGTTTGAAGTGAGTGCCTTTTTCTTTTGTTATAGGCTGACATTTTTGTACTTTTTTCTACATGGAATTACGAAGAAGGCAACCTTTTTCAGACTGAATTGTAATGCTATTAAGATGGAAATAGGCAAGATGTACCCGCTAAAGTGTAACTTATATTCAGATTGATTTGGTTAATAGCTTTTCTTACTTTAGGGCCAACTACCTTCTGTTGTCATGATATGAACATGAAATGAATTGTAGCCTAAGCACCAACGTGATTGATAATACTACCAACATTCAGGTGTAGCAAGAATTAAGGAAAAGCAAACATGTAAACCCAAGGTCCTTGCAACTATTTTGTACCAAAATATGAACAAATGTTTTTCCATTATTGCCTCTAAGAATAACATAAATTCTAAGAATAACAACATGGAAAAGCAAAACTTTTTAGATACAGCAAAAAGGTTTGTAGAGTGGAATCAAGCTTTTTTTATGCTGATAGTACAACTAAGATTAATCAGGAGCATAAAATGAAATGAACACTTTATGGAAAGTAAATATCTTTAAAAGTGGTTCACAACAATAAAAATAGTAGCTTTAGGCCTTGCAAGATGGGTAGTTGTTCCATTACTACAAACATGACATTATTACAAACCACAAAAAGTTTATAAGAAATAATTATAAACAAACATTATGCACAGTTTCACAAATTTAATACGGTGGAATAAACTTAAGTATCACCCACTAACGTTGGCGTTACCAATCTATCTGAAGTTCATATCATGACACAGGTTTTCGGTGCTAAAGTTAAGCTTAGAACTAAATGGAAATCGCCCTGAATTAATCATCACACTTAAACGGTACATATTTCCCCCATTTCCATCCGTATGGAATGACCATTTAGTCTGAAAAAGTTGTAAAAAAACATTCTTTTTTTAAAGTAGCGAAAAAGTATAATACGATGTGAATCAAATACAAAAATTCTACTGTTATCAAATTAGTGTTGCAGATCAAAAAAGTGAAATTTAAAAAAATATACATTTTTTGACAACGATTTTTCCAAAAACAAATGTAATTCCTCCGCAAAGAGTTAAAAAACGATTAAATACAACCATGAATAAATATATTTACAATAAAATGTGCTAAAATCCCCTCTATTATAATATATATAAAAAAAAACTGCTCAAAATATTAATGTTTGCAAAGTTAAGACTTGACATGGCTGATGACGTCATATCTCCATTTAGCTGAAAAATTGCTTAAAAAATTGATTTTAAAAAAAAATTAAAGCAAAATTTCGAAAAAAAACTCTTCGAGGTTAATAGCATAACGACCTGAAGCTTCTACATGCCAAGTTTCATACTCCTGGGTTGCTTAATTTGTCGGAATAGGTGAAACACACACAAATTCTTTCTTTTATTATATTAGTATAGATTATAATTAATGGGAAGATCAATTTAAGTAACTACAATCTTTTATTTTCTTATTGAACCTCCCATCATAAATAGTTTCACATCCTGGCAAGTGAACAAAAGAAACAGAAGTTAAGACCAGTTAACAGACGGATATTCCTTTAAAAAAAGGAAACGACGTCCTGCTAGCTTCCAAGCAAAGAGGTGTGTAGTTCCGGATGATGTGGCTCTTAGCCAGCGTGGGAAATCATAGGCCAAAGATGGTTTCCAACTATAGACGATGAAGGAAATGGGGGCAAGAAAAGAGAACCTACTACATGTGTGCAGAATGTGATGTCCCCTTGTGCATTGCAACTTGCCTCTCATCTTTTCATGGCAAATAATTATCATTAAATTTAAATTTCTTTATGACGGTGAATGGTTCCCTATGAAGTATTCTCTCAACCCCTAAAATAATTGTTAATAAAACATTACAAATTCCGAGAAATTTAAGAGAAATAAATGGTTTACGAAAGGGTTAAGAGTCTGACACATTAACTGACATTACTTAGCTACAGAGACAGTTTAAAGATATCTTAGAAGAAATATCTGATTTAATTATACACTGAAAAGAAAGATCTTATAAGTCATTGGATGCATGGTAAAGTACTGATGATCAGATAAAACATCGATGAATAATGATGATAGCCAGAAGATGTCAGAAACTTCAATCTAAATTTACTTAATACCTGTGCTCTTTTCAGCGAAAAAGTTTTATTAATTCAATAAAAAAGATACATTTATTTTTTTATGTTGTAGCTGCATGATAATGTTTGATCACTATAAATCTAATAAGAATTTTTTTCTTAATTTTGAACTTTTATAAACACTCTCTTTTAAATTAATCTTAAAATATTAGTGCTAAGAAATACCGATCAAAATATTAGCTTACATCTTCATTTAATTAATTAAGTTATTTTAGAAGGTTTATTTAAAATTTAAAATTTCAGTTAAATTAATAATAAAATAATTTTTGTGTATTAACTTCGAAATAAAAAATTATATTTTTTAAAATACTTTTTTCTCTTAGTTTTGGATTCTTATCAATATGTGCATATTTATTTTTATAAAAACTGAAACATAATTTGAGTTTTCTGCATGGACTAGTTCTCCTAAAAAAATTAAAAATCGTATAATGTGATTCAATAATATCAAACAAAATCCTGACGAAATAATTCTAAAGTTAAACTAGTTTTGAATAATCTTTTATTTACATTCTAGCATTTGGAGAATTTTCACAATGTTCCTCGAATACTAATCAAACGACGGACAAGTTATTTAAAATAGAATTTCTGATGATCCTCAACCGTTTAATACATATTAAAGCCCTTATAACTGTAAAAGAATTCTTTTTAATATATATACTACCCCAATGCGTGCATTATGTGTTATTTTCAAAGTGGATAGAATGTATAATTTATTCATCATTATTTCCTACGTTTTAAAAATAAAATAATTTGCCTGGCAACTTTCAACTATCCATATTCATTATTAACTGTACTGAAGATTCGTAATGTGTTTCCTTGTGATTGTTATTATTTATAAACAATATATAACAAAAATAGTTGACAATGTAGCATAGTTCCTTAAATCTAAAAATTAATTACTGTTAATGTAAAAAAAATAATAAAAAAACTGTATTGAATAGTATAAAAAAGACAAAAAATAAACAAAACTGACGGAGACTAATTACAAATTTTAATAAAATGTCACGCTAGTAATTTAGGCATTAAAAGGAAAAAATCTATTAAAAGTAAAAATTAGTATGTTTACTACATAATATATTAATTAGATTGTTTTAATTAAAAAAAAGACAAATATAAAATGCAAATGATCTTTTCTTTTTTTGAAAGGCCTTTAAAGGGCCGAACTAGTACAAATTGTATTTCCACGTTCATGAAATCAATTTCGAAATGAATAAATAGGAAAGCGAAATCAAAAGGAAATAGACTATCAAAATTCGATACGTTCAACTTCTTCTACCATTTACTTGAATGAAAAAAGAATAATAAGGTATAACTACTTATTTCCTTTAGGTCTCATTCTTAAATTCAATCCATTAATGCAAATCTATGTTTTAAATGGCTAATGTCATTTCATGATATCGAACGATGGAAGAAAATATTAAAGAAAAAGTCACCGTGGTTCAATGTTTAGTTTTTTTAGAAATTATAAATATTAAAATACTTCTATAACTAAAAATGATATAGTTATTTAATTATAAAAGGAACTTATAAATATGAAATACGACGTCTCATGATCAAAGAAAAGTCAATGTTTTTATAGGTATGAATAAATATCTTCCAAAAAGGGCATATCCTAAATATAAAGTAATAATATCATGGAGGGGTATCAACTGTTCGCCCCCTCTACCAACCTCGATAGTACAAATTATACAACTGTTTAGACTCATTGCTCAAATTGTAAAACTGTAACAAAAAAGGATTATGTAGTTCTATTTGTTTTCTTTATTGCAAAATTCGTTTTTTGATTGCGTCTCTTCAGTTCAATTCATCACAGAAGCTGCATTATCAAACACTTCATTGAAAATGTCCTCAGATTTTGAAAAACCTGCAACTCTTGCAGTTTACTACAAATTTGATTTTTCTTTCTGTGTTGATGGTTTATAAATCTTCGTAAGGGACAATGCCTTTCTTCTCACGCAACGATTCCAGTCCTGGCAATCGTTGCGATGTTTCCTGCAAGAGCTTGCAATAATGTACTATCGCAATCGTATTCGCGATATTTGATGAAACGAAGCCTATGGTTGCCAATTCAGCACTTACGACTTATTCAAAATCAGGGGTGCCAACTTGGTGAGTTATCTTTAACGTTGGCATTATTGCACAATAGTACGTAATAAATTTTATTACAGCGTTACGAAATACATTTTTAAAAAACAGAAAAAAGATAAATGAATTAAAATTTGTTTTGTTTAATATCAATTGCAAAAATGTATTTTAATAAACCATTGTGCACATTTTTCTCTAATTATTTTTAATATTAATATTAGCCATAATATTCTATAGTTTCACTTACATTTATGAAATTATTATGATTATAAAATCCAAGCATAAAAATATTCTTTTTACAATAAGTGCATTAATGGATTTTAAATGTTTAGCTGGTAAC
Source organism: Trichonephila clavata (assembly GCA_019973975.1). NCBI lineage: Eukaryota > Metazoa > Arthropoda > Arachnida > Araneae > Nephilidae > Trichonephila > Trichonephila clavata. The sequence goes on along the minus strand of BMAO01026804.1, from coordinate 7,784 downwards.
TCCTTTCTTCTTGGCCCCGTTAAAGTAACATGGGGAGATTTTGATATCTACTTCCCGTGTCCTTGATTTTTTCCGAGCTGTAGTGGTGAACAGTAACGTACAAAAATACATTTCTTATACTTGGAAAAAATGTATTATTCCTATTTTACATATGCTATGGCAACACTAGACTATTTATAAGGTAACCTAGGTACTTGGATTATTTTCAGCTGGCTTATTTTAAGTTGCATTTATTTTTTAGTTGTTTATTGTTTTCTTGAGACTTACGTGATTGTTTGTTAAGGAATTTAACTGCTGTCAACTAAATTTCATATAGCAAAACACTGACTTTGATATTGCGATATTTTTCTATTAATGAAAATATTTGTTGAATAGGAAGTAAAGATTTTAATCATAAAATTCAACCTCGTCATAATGAAAAACAATAATAAATTTTGACTAGATGTAAGTTTTAAATTAAGAAACGTTTACTTAATATCTGTTATAGCTGATGGTTCAGAACGCAAGTGTAAAATTTTAATTTATACAATAGCTAAAACATTTGAACTTAGTTGTAAAATTATAAACACACAATACATTTAAATAAATAAAAAACACAGTTAAAGAATAAAAAAGTAAAGTGATCAATTAAAATTAATCCATTAAGTGCATTCAAATTTAATTCTAAAAAAAATATTTATAACAAATTCAATAAAAAGGTTTTCAAAGTATTGAAAAATTTATTCCTAATCAGAAAATTGTATTCTTCAAGAGTTTTGATTTTCTCTAATTTTTTAACTATTTACTTTAATTTTCTTTTCTTCAAATTAATTTTTGAAACTTTTATTTCTTTTCCAAATAAAATAAATCTATTGAAATGCTTTTTATAAATATTTTTGATGACCAACTTAATAACAACAAAGTTCCTAATCATATGCAGTATGTATAATAAATTTTCAGAATAATACATATTGGTAAGAAAAGGTGTTTGGAGTATTAAAAAATATGTAATATATATAAAGCGCAGTAATTTCATTATAAACGCATTCATCAAGAATAGATTTTTCTTTATATCAAACCATGATAAAATATTTACATAAGGTGAAAAACAATCATTCTTTTACGAAAACAATTCTTACAACGATTCAAAGACATATTTCAGAGAATCTGTTCATAGGAAAATCAAAAGTCATACAATGTAGTGCATTTCAACAAACCACTGTAGTACCACTTCTTGGCATTTTACGATATAATTGCAGATTAAAGATAACGGATACAGTTATATATGAATTGTACAGTTTCTGGTGCGGATACATTGAGATTTGCTAGAAAACTAATAAAAAAAAATAGCAGCAGTAATAAACACCTGCTACTACATGCCAAATTAGTAAATGTACTCTAATTTTCGAAATATTGCCCCAGAATAACAAAAATTAGCCATTTTGCATCTGTTAAAACATGGCCCTATGGGTTTAGTTATTTCTTGACGAAGGAGGTAGATGGAAAACAAATAAAAACACTAATACAAAAAAATTCAAAATATTTTTTACCTTCTGGTGGCAAAGGGTCTGTTCGCATCTTTTCGCAACATTCTATGGCAGCTCTGCAACACGCTATCCACTTTCGAGCGAAGAGATCCGATTGGAATGTATCATAAACAGGGTGGCTGGTGTTATCAGGGTCAGCGACACAGCTTGTGTTGGTGCGCATGTCGTACAAAAGACCTGTGTTAGGGTTGTACCTAGAATAAAGTGCACAAAATCATAAAATAAACATAAGCATTTTTTTGTGATCAAGTTGAATAAATCATTTGTAAATACATATATACTCAGATTTAAAATGCAAAAAGTTAAGGCTACACACAACAGTGCTTCTCAAACTTTCAACATTTGTGTCCCAATATTCAATTATAATTTTCATCGCACCCGCTCCATACAGTAACAATGCATTGAATTCAATAATATTGTACTTTGACGCTAAAAGCACAATACAACTGAAATCTCTTAAGTGCCATCGGCGTATATAAACCTTTTTCTCAGCCAAAGCGTTAATTTTTCTGGACGTATATATACGTCATTCTGAAGTACGATTATTTCTGTGCACTGCTATCCATAAAAATATTCCGCAGGCTTTAGAATGCAATAAAATGACATTGACAGTGTGTATTTGCGAAGGATTTACTTATTTATTCTCCTCCCCATACATTACATATGCACGCCTACGTGGAAAACGGTGGCACGGGCGAGCGAATCGCGTAACTTTTAATCGGCAGTTAAAGGATTAATTATAAACTGTACAAATTATCAACGTAAGTATTAATTTTTGTACATAATTTTATATGTGACAAGCCCATGATAATTATTAAAATGGTAATTATTAAACTTATTCTTATCTTAGTATTGTAAAATTAATTATAAAATACATTGTGCAATACTGATACATTTATAAGTGTATCATATCAGTGTAAATGTGTATTTTATTTTTTGCATTTTTTGTGTTTCCTTTTAGTAAATTAATATTTTTCAAATGTAATCTTTTGTTTTTGACTTCCCAAAAGGGACTCGCGAGGGGCTTGAGGGGCTCACATCCCCTCGTAGTAATATCGTTCCCTCCGGGTGGCGCACCCTACAGTTTGAAAAACATTGGGCTACAATGATTAAGAGGTACGATAAGATTCATGGAATGAAAGTGCATTTAAAAATTAACATAGAATATATATCCAGGGTCAGAAACAAGGTTTAACCGGTAGGATGGATAGTGCTGCTCAAACTTTCAATATTTGCGGCCCTATTTTCAGTCATAATTTACATCTCGTCTCCTACCCTATACAATAACAATGTATTGAATGCAATGATAATGTACCTTGATACTACAGCTCATTTTCGCCTCATTTATAAACCGTACAAATTATCAGGATACGTATTAATTTTTGAATATGTTAATTTTAAGTAATATGAAGAATATTTCAAAAGTTCCCGGACTGAGTCTATAACTGCTCAAACACATCCTCCTTCGAAATAAGAACCTTGAGCAACACACTTTTGACATAGCTTGTAAAGACCATCTTAACATTCCTGAAATCCAATCTTAGCCATGTCTTTTAGTTTGTGACGGATCTTTACGCGTCATTTTTCCACTAATCCACTTGGGGAAACTTTGGTGCTAGCAATCACGTTAATTCACAGCCTCTCAAGAAGAAACCATGATATTTAAATTAGTTTGACTATATAAAGTTTATAGGTTTTGTAGATGTAAGATAGAAGGAGCCGGAGAGCTGTTGCAGTGACACATAGGTGAGAATATTAGATTAAATATTTCACAAACCTAGCAAGAGTTAAGGAAGTAGTTGCTAGATTGAGGATCTAAGATAGACGGAATTAGATTTAGTTATCTGTTCATTAACGCTTGTTCTCATTGTCTAGTTCACTTAGTCGTGTTTACTTAGAGTTATTTATGAGGTTAGATTGCTCACTTTATATATCACTCCTAGGGTTTCCTCTTGTAGTTTCACTTGCGGTTGATTAGTGTGTTTGAATAGTAATAAAATAATAGTTATTATGGAAGTTGCTGGTGATGCTTTGTTTCCCCCCACACCTTTAGGTAGGCAAGACGGTGAGAGAGGGGTGTCAAATAGTCCCCCCACACAAGTTCAGCCTGCGATACACTTTAAACTTCATCTGCAGATTGGTCGTCATCTTCCATGCGGGCCACGATGTGTTGACACACCCTTTGTATGTCAGTATCCGTTGACATGTAGGCGAAGATATCCCAACTGATTCTGCTACTGTTTGAAGCTGGTTTTTAAGTACCGCCACAGAAACCTTTTTAAAGTTTTCACGGGTGCGGGAAATCTACAGACGTCCAGAGCGTTTGACAGCTTTGACACTATTCCTGTTTTCTCTGAAACATAGATTTCACTCAAAGCTTGCGTTCGCGCGAATGTATCACTACCATACACGTGCTTTAAAATTTCGAAATTCTCCGTAGCACTTCTTCCCAAACGAGCGCAAAATTTAATATTCATTGTCTATTCAACAAACGCAATTTCTTTCAATCGCTGACGACTAAATGCATCCGTCTGCAAAATATGACGCCGTGGCCATGACCACATGACGTGAGAAGCTTTTTTCAGAAAAGAGGAAGAACGTAGTAACACCGAAATGTTATCATTGTCGCTCTACTGCAAAACTTTTCCACGTTACAGGCTCAGTCCTGGAACTTTTGAATCCTACCTCGTGTATATTTTACGTAAGTTACTTTCAAGTAATAAGTATTACGTTTTGCTTGGCTTTTCTAATTTTTAAATTGAAACATTGCAATAAACATGCAACGTGTATTTTATTGTTTATTGTATCAGATTTTTACTTCGTTCTGTAAATTAATAACTTTTTTTTAAAAAGCCTTTAATTTTTGACTTTTCAACATGTTCGCACCTATCACGTAGGATGTTTGTGCCATTTTGCTTCTTTCCAGTAAATTGACATTTTTTAAATAGCCTTTTTTTTTTTGACTTTTCAATATTTTCGCACCCCTCACGTAGGATTATCACGCCCCATCAGGAAGACTCACCCCATATATTGGGAACGACTGAGGTAGAAGAATAAATACGAATCTGCTAAGATTAAGAAAAACACTTATAATGACAGAGAAGTTAACGCTCATATCTCATTACAAAAGCTTACACTAAATTAATAAAACTTTCGGCTTGGGTAACGCAAGTCCCATTGTGAAAATCGAAGGACAGAAAAACGTTTTAAAGATCATTAGCTACAGCATACCATTCTACAACAATACGACGAATTCTAGGAAAAATTACCCTTTATGTTGAATTGAGGTTTTATAAAAGAAACTGTCATTGAAATCAATCGAAATATGACACATTGAACAATCGTGGCTTATTAATGAGATATTCTAGAGAAACCAATTAATTAAGGAAAATAACATCCATTTGGTTTCTTAAATCTTGCTTAAATTCGATGATGTTTCATCATGTGGATATTGCCCAAGATATCAAATATATATCTTTTAAAATATCTTTCAACAATGGATGCAGCTCCAATGCCTTCTGCGAGCAATTACTTAAAACCGAAAGAAATTCTGAAGTGACGAGATAAGAAATTGAATGATTTTCCCACAGATAAAACTGCCTTTTATTTTGGTTTTCACTTCTACCCCAAAAAAATAATACAAAAACATACGTTGGTGAAGTTGAAAGATAAATTAGTTTATTATCAAGCCTTCACAAATATAAAATAATTGTTCTTTCTCTGCTGTACATAACTATCTGTAAACATTTGTACTCTCTCTCTTGAATAAACTCGACCTATATATCTTGTATCATTTAATCTTGAATCATATTATTTGATTTTTTTATTAATAATATGACTCAAAAATTATTAAAACTCAATTACTTAAATATTAAAATTTTAAGTGCAATGTCTATAAATATCGAAATAAATTTCAGAATAATTGTCTTTGATTTTATAAATCAAGAAATTAATTAGCTTAATTCCAAATGAAAAACACCAACCAAACTTTTTTTTAACATTTCCTAAGCTGATTGTGAAATATGTTTTATATTCCAATGAATGGATTGACCAAAGGCGTGCCTCGTAACATATAGGAGCATAAAGAAAACAGAACATTGTTTCTTTTGGCACAAGTTGCGCATTTTTATCCTTAATTTTTCCTCTCTATTGATTACAGTTTAGGGATAAAAAGCCATAATCTGTTGAAAGAAACAACTTTTAAATAAAATATAGATGTTTTTTTCTTTATTAAAATCGTGTCATTTATCCTGAATATTAAATACTTAAATTAAACAGATTAATTTAAGAAACTATTTGAAGACAGATATGCAACAATCAATTTTTATGTGTATTAAATCTTATCAAACAAAAATACATATATGTGTCATCTGTATCTTACTCTTGAACACTAGTGCAATGAGTTAGTTACGGTGAATTATAGTGTGGTGAGTTAAAATTAATGTCGTTTATGCCACAAAATGTTTATTTGAAATGAAATTCGTAATATTGAACTACGATCAATTGATGAGCCTAACTCACTACTCTTTCACGTTAGTTCCACACTATACTTTGTAAGGAATGTGATGAACATTTCCATTAATTTTAAAAAAATCCATTTTTGGCACGATGGATTTTTGATGGAATCGAGAATGTAATCGACAATGGTTCACTTGTACATTGGGAATCAAGAATGTTATGATCATTTCTGCTCCGGTCTCGTCAAAATTTAATGTTATGCATAATAACTACAAAAAAAAAGTTCAATTTTTTATAAAATTCAACACATCTTTGGTTGAAACATATTTTACACCCTTTGGAGTGTACCAAAGCTATACCGGAACCCCTATACCGGTCATTTTGAATAATTGAGCGTAATGATAATCAAGGGAAATTCCACTTCCTCTTCAACCTAGACTAGTGGATCTATTTTAATGCAATAAAGTACATCCGAAAAAGTAGTAAAAAGCAATAAAGGTCTATCTAGAATCACATTTTCTCTCTCGATTATTGAAAATATTTGCATGTCTATTTTCAGGCGTTTTAGAAATATATTAAGATATTGGAGGAATAATGTGATTCCAGAAAACCATGCAATAATTTAGTTTTTTCTGTGGCACTTTATTGAATACTACTCCTTACCCGTCCGCTTGTATGGGTATTTCAAGTTGTTGTATGACTATATAATGTTTGTAAATGAGATTAAGCTTTGTATGACAAAGAATTAAGCTCTCTTACATCTTGGAAAATATTCTTGTAACTCTTGTAATTTCTATTTGAAAAAGGATAAGACTCGAATTTCTAAACCGGAAATATAATTTCTTCCCTCATGACCATTCTTGAATTTACTTCCCATTTTTAGCGCATCTGTACTGAACAATGGACAACCAATGAGAGTTAACTTCCTGACTCACCATATCCAATCAGAGAGCAGTCATCATCTCTCTCTCTCTCTGCACTACTCATAACTAATTCATCAAAGTGCACTTTTCTGAATGATTGTCACAGCCAATAAGAATGCTGCAACTCCTATCATGAAAATTTCAACTGTCGTCTTCACATCTATCATTTCAGATATGAGATTGAGGGGCGCAAGTGGCCCAAATACCTCTCAAGAATATCATATGTTCAACTGAACGAAATAAACACGCTTACGAAATTTCAGGCTGCAGGTCTAACAGCTCTAAAACAGGAATTAGTATCTAAATACCGTTCATTTAACCCCTCGTAACACCCGTGAGTGTCAGTTTCCTCAAAACCACTTCTTAGCGAATTTGTACTAAAAAAAGAAACATGCTTACCAAATTTCAAATATGGAGATGTAAGTGAATGAGTGAGTGCCTTTTCTCGTTCACCTATCTATGTCATTCTTTCTATCTCTCTAAATGAATATAAAATGGGAAGGTTTAGATTTGAGAAGAAAATTAGAAAGCCTTTAACATAACGTTAGCCAACAGATGAGTTTGAAGATTCTTAACTTGAAACTTGCATAGCATGAAATTTAAAAAATTCACATTCATTGCATATTAGTTTTTGTTTTTTTAATCACTGCATTCACAAAATTTGGAGGAAAAAAAACCTATTTTCTTTATTAGAAAAATCTTTTGATAAAAACTTACCTAAGCTTTCGTTCGTAACTGACAAAAGCAAACGATGGCAGGTAAACGTAACAGCGGGCACAAGTATCCATTTTGTATTCTTCCAATGTAAGAGCGACGCCACGTTCTGTGCGGCATCTAGGTACCAAAGTCTCGTTCTCTCCCCAAACTGCTGTGATCC
>BMAO01026803.1:0-18681 GCA_019973975.1 Trichonephila clavata | reverse complement strand
GAGAGTTCAAACGTCCTCCCGTTGGTGTGGTGTGGTAGTTAGGAGAGGGGATGCCAGCTCAAGTGTCATCCGCGTCACTTGACCATGGTTCAAAAATTACTCGGTCCGTCCCAAAAGCCCTCGTGTATAGCTGAATAGTGCGACGTTAATATTCACTCACTCACTTACTAACAAATAAATGTACATGACTTACAATCGCACAAACCGGCTCAACGACTGCCGCCGTTTGACTGAATGAGAAGCGAGAGTGTATGGTGGTAGGCATAGGCCTAGACATGGACGAAGGTATCACATATAGCCAGTTAACATATCGTCCGAAATTCCCTGCTTTTCAGAGAATACAACCAAAATATATCTGACCACTGTAATTAGTCGAATTATGATCTTATTAAGATGAGTCGAGAACGAGACGAGATCCATTGTGACCGAGGCCCTGGGCCAGTTGCCCCTGTATTAAGACGTCCCTGCACGTAGCTGTGTGGTCATGGTCACGATCTCGTTGCTGCGTTTTTGAATCACGGGTTCAAAATAAAGTGCCACTGAAGATTCTCTGTGTAAAGAGGTGATGAACGTTAAATCTGCGGAGCTCAAAGTCCACGCGTTGACCTGGTGGGAAGTTTGGAGAGTGGGTTTCCAGTTAAAGTGTCAACTTCGTCACTTGACCATGGTTCAAAATGACGAGGTTTGTCACCAGTATCCCTCGAGAGTTTCATAGTGCGACGTAAATAAAAATCGAATCAAAGACAAAGTAAATGATAGGTTTTACCTTACGATAAGTTTGGAATAAAATTGAATACAGTCGATTCTCGATAATTTAAACCTTCGATAATACGAACCTCTCAGCAATTCGAAGTATATGCTCATCCCTAGAAAAACTCTGATATTTCAATTAAAACAATATATTTTGGTATACTCAATATTTCGAAGTAAAATCTGTAGCTGACCAAACTACAACACGCGATAATTCGAAATTATCTTATAAAACTCTCGACAATTCGAGCACTCACTATCAAGTACAGTCCTGTAGCAAATAGGTTGGAGCTTACAAGTTTTGTGTTGTATTGTCTCTGCGTGTCTCCCTGTAACGTAACCCCTTTGATGACCATCTGTCTGCTACCTCTTCTTAGTGTTTTTCTGTTCCTCTCAGGCGAAAAGATACTTTTATTAATTTCCTTCTTCAATGGACGATAGACCAACCGCACTTAATGTCAGCCGTCCATATCTTTCATTAACACGTGGCCTTACTATACATGTGTTCAGAAAGGATGGTCCACTATTTTGAAGAAAAGATGCGTAGGATTGTGTATGAATGTATTGAATTATTTTTAATACAGGACTTTTAACTTCTGTATAATATGTACTTTTAAAAATCTTTAAAATAATTTTATACATATGTACAATTGTTGTTTTATTATATATTTTAAATTTAAATGTGTATCCTCGTGTATTATTGGGAGTTTTTTCCACCTCTTGATAATTCGACATTTACATTGTCCTCCAACTTCGAATTATCGGAGTCGACTGTATACAGTTTCAATGGTGTGGTACATTCGTTATTCATTTCTCAGAGCCCTACAAAAGCAGGAAGTTCACTGAGTTTGGATTCAATTTCCAATTTCACCAGAAAGATCACCCGTTTGAGAAACTGAGTCTTATATAAAATGCATATAGGGTATTGCAGCCTATATAGGATATTAAATAACGCTATCACACGATAAATTCAAGAAAAGAACAAGAATTCCATTTTTAAAATAAACAGATAATAATTATGATAAAGATGAACGAATAACAATGATGAAGATGAATCGGCATCAATGATAAGAGTAACAGATTAAAGAACAGCACTAAAAAATTAAGAACAGTAAAGTTAAAACAGTGAATTACAACTAAACTAACTCGTGAATTCAAGCATTTATTTTACCGCCAAATAAGATGATCTGTAGATAAAATACGTATCTGAATGTTTAACGCTGTTTGCACTCTATATGAAACGTAATTCACATCAGTATGGCTGCTTGTAACATCTATCCGCGACTGCGTTCAAGAATGTCCTTATTTAATCAAACTAGAAAATTCAGCACACTGCAACCTTGTATATTTGCATTAAAAATATTGGGAAATAACAGGATTTGCTTGAGAAAGTAGAATAAATGAAACAGGACACAAAAAATTATTTATAAAGTTTATAATTAAAATAAGAGAAAACTTCATACCATTTAAAATTTTATCACAGACCTCATATCCATTAATTCCATTTAAAGATTCATTATATTATTCATGTTTATTATGGTGCAGATTATCTCATTTTTAAAAAAAATTGTCAGAGGTTATTTTTAGATATAGACCCATAGATTTTTCTGGTTGAATTTTCAAACAAACAATGTCTTAGATCAGCGGTTCTTTCGATCGCCACGTCCCCACCCCTGTATGTATCAGCGTGACATCGCGGACCCCAAAATTTTGAACATCCCTCTCCGACTTAATATTCTTGATCAAAATACATATTCTCGTAGAATTTTTTTATTGGGGACTATTCAGTAATCTAGTCTAGTATGGCACATCTTAGAGATAATTTTTCCGTGAGGCCTTTCAGAGTCTGTAAAAGAGAAATCTCAACGTTACTTGAGAAACCTCGTGACCACAGTTTAAGAACTTTAGATTCACGAGACTTTCATGATAACATAATGTTTCCAATTCAGAGTACATTGAAGCTAAATCCACTATTAAATTCTAACTGATTGATTGAATGTTTATTAACGTCGTTGATCGATGCAACATGAGAGCTATTAAACTCTGATTGAAAGCAGTTTATTTTCCAGAAACTAGTTGCAAATGCTTTTGTTAAGGTATCCGACTACTTGTGACAACTTTAAAAAAATGGAGATATGGGGATTTTTCTGTGGTTTTTAGATTTGTTTAGTACATTTTAAGAAAAATATGCAAAAATTAAGATGATGAAAATATATTATTTTTACTTAAATGGGAAAAAATAGGTAAAAATTTACAAAAAATAACATAGACGGAGCCCAATTTGTACCAAAAGTTTATGGACAAATTTTCAATTTTTCCAATTCTGATGTGTTGCTATGTTATTCATTTTTGAAATGACCTTCAGGATAAGAGATATTTTAATTTTTACAAAAACCGGAGCATTTTATCATAGTTATTATGTGAAATTCCTTAAAAGAACAGTCATTATATTAACATAAGGGACTGTAAATTTTGCAATATAACAATCGCTGTCCCTGTTGAGCTTTAAAAAAAATCACATTTCGAGTAAAACGCGTTTTAAAGTATGACATATTGCTTAAAGTAATGGCATCTACTTTTACTAAAACACTTGTAGTTTTTGTTCTAGTGAACGGAAAATAATAAACTTGGTATTTTTATAAAGCTAATAAGATGGCCTATAAAATAAAATCATAAAAAAATTGTCAAATTTTGGCAAAATTCAGTTTTAGGTTTGTCGGATACCTTAAACCTTTGAAGTTGAAGTGAGCCTTTTAACTCTTTCTGATGATCTTTTAAAGTTTTTTTTTCTTTCAAAAATTATTAAAATTACGTTTCTTTCAAAAATTATACTTTTTTTCCCTGTTGAAACCAAAAAATTTGCTAATAAAATTAAATCTATCAAATATTACTAACAAATGGACAGCAAAAATGAAACATCCCAAATATTCGTAGGAAATATATTCTCGGTAAGCAAGCAATATTATACATCATTATAAACTCATCCTTTCGATTATATACAGCTTCGTATCATAGCGTGAGGGAATTTAATTAAATACAAATATGTTTTTTGCTTACCACTGATCCAAGCCCTTATTGAAAATTATATCTTAGCGTGAGTATTAAAAACCGAGATCATCAAATGCCCCAAGTAAACATCGGAAACAATAACAGTATTCGATAAATTATTAAAAGACTGGACAATGGAAATTGAATACTTGCGTTGCTCTTCCAAACCCTTCATTTTCCCTTCATTGATTGATCACTGGGAAAATGTGTCCGACGTTATTTTATCTTATATGTATATTAAAACGTAATCATCTTGTATCAACTTAGGCACTACGTTATCTTCCTGTCCAAACAAAAATGTTGCTAAAAAATTAGAAGAAATTGCAATAAATAGGATTTTTACGACGTACTCAATGAGAGCCGGCACACCCCTCCGTCGCAAGCTACATCAACAACATTTCAATTAGTACTGTCCTGTGACATTGATTTTCAATTTAGTTCCTGAAAATATTCTATCGTGAGTTGTGAGGGCGTTTCCGTGAAGCATCAGGGTATCATAATCGCGTTTCGGCACTCTTCATTTGCAATTTGTTGCAGTGGCTTGGATGATTTCGATTTGCATATTGATTTGAAAGGAAAAGGTTACATAAAATTTTCGGTGGGTGTATCTTTGTTTAGTCAATGATGTCGAAGAGAGTAGACTTTTACCGTTTGTAAGCTTTATGGTCTACACAATTAAATTATTAGTTGCGGTTTTGTTAAGAGATTTACGTTTACAGGTCAGTGTTTAAAATGAATAAAAATAGTTCTTTTATAGTTGAGGTAGTTTTCGATTTATGTTAGGAGGCACGACATTTAATACCCTCCTTCCTGTTTGTTTTCATTTTTATGAAATTCAGCACGAAAACTTCTCATAATATGCTGAAGATATTTATACATTTTTGAGCTGCTATTCGCCTTCTTTTTCCATTTATATTTAAATTGTTCCTTAAGATTTCAAATTCAATTTGATGTTCTGTTAAAATTTATTTGTATTTAAATAAAAAGAAAATAAATAAAGAGCTTGACATCTGGATTTTTAATTTAAATAATTATTCCAAAAAATATAACAAGTTAAAGATGAAAGGAGTGAAAAAAATTTCAAATAAAGGATATAAAAAATTATAAATTAAATATCAAAAATAAAACAGGAAAAAACCTCAAATAAGTCAAAATATCTCTGATTAAGAATATAATTAATGAAAGATATCAAATAAATGCATAAGAAATTAATAACTTTTTTTAAGGAACTTAGTATATCAAAGAGTTTAATCCTAATTGGAAACTAGAAAAATATTTAAAAGTAAATCTTTATAACACACATAAGCTAAAAATGACCATCCTTCTCCCATAAAAATAAACCCTTAAAACTGGGTTGTAATAAGCAGTTTTTTTACGGAAAATTTAATTTTTTTCTAATAAACTGACAATGTTGTCTTGCCTGTTTGAATTTATATCTTCATTTAGAAAACAATTCCTCAACATTAAAACCGTAAAAAGAATTACAATGAGAACGTTACGCTTAGAAATTACCCCACATGCAGGATTAATATTTCACAACCGAAAATGACGTTATTACATCATCATATTAAAACATGTATATCATTCAATTTTCATCTTTATCATTAAAGTTTGTGTGTTATTTTATGGATTTCACGCGGTATTTTCCCATTCGCTGGACGCAAGCTTCGCGGACATCAAACTTTTAGTTTTGGTGATAACTCAACAAACCAAAATAGAATTAACTTCGTAAACGAATATTTTCAGTCAACAAATAATTCCTTTATTTAGAAGTAGTTTTTAAGAACACAAAAGGTATGTGATGTGAGGGATAAATAAATAAATTCCCTTTTCATTAATTCCTTTGTTCGTAATTCGGTGGTTTAGAGGTAGAGGTAACGGGCCCACTTCGTAAGCCTAAGGTCCCGAGTTCATCCTGGTCGAAGTAGATAGATTTTCTAGATGCGAAAGTTGTAGACACGTATGTTATATGACTATGTGGCATGTAAAAAATCCTTGAGTATTAATCTGACTCTTGAATTCTCGGCAAAACTAAATCACAGCAATGTTTAACATTTGACGAGTATGTATTAAAGTTAATTCGAGCGTCACATTTTGGTAGCGAGATCCTTCACTAGATGGTGCCACAATGAAATAGCTCTCCCGTTTGGGGACTTGCCGTGTCTGCAAAAACTTGGTTTCCCCTATGCAACCCTTTAGAAAAAGAAAAGTGATTTAGTTGAAAGTACTCGCAACCACGTTCTTCTGTTGTAGTCACGTACTATATTTAGCGTTGTGAATTATAGTTCTGGTAAATAAATTAACGAACAAGGATTGTTATGTCACCGACGGCGATGGAAACAACATTTGGAGATTTATCGCTAGCGTCCGGCTAACCAAAAAGTACCGGTATCTCAATTTCTTAAGGAGCGTTGTCTTATATTACACGGGCATCTCAGTTTTCTGGAATCTGTGATTTTTCAACGGACACATAAAACAAATTACTATTTTTATGATATGCTAATAAAACTTATCTTCTTTTTCCGTACTATCTAAATATTTCTTCCTTCATAATCTTAATGGATACAATCGTGCATTGTAATTTTCTCGATGAAACAATACAAGAATTCAGATCTAATAATGAAATATGCAAATTCGTTGAAAGGGAAGTTCATAAAGGATAAAATGAAATGGTCCAATGATACACGAATTGTTCCCTAAAATTAAGAATGTAAACAGCGTAGAAAATTAGGTTCTTTTTCGATTATTCCTTTCGTTTATTTCCAATAGTTTGTGCTTCTTATATATATATTGCATGATACTTGTTTATGCGTATGCATAGCATTTTCATTACGCATTATGAAAGAAAGTACGAGGTAAACTTTTCAAAGAGTAGTGAAAATAGCGAGTTGGTGAAAGACCAACAAGAAAATATTGATGTAAACGGGTGGGGGAAAAAAAAAAAACAGAATTGGCCTATTCTTTATCATAAACTCATTTAAATTCTATCAATAATTCGTAATTTTTTTTCGAGTGTTGTTGTGAATAAATTCGTCTTTTATATGGATATTCTACATGGATTTTAATAATGGATATTTTGAAAATATATGCAATAAGAGGTTTTTTTTTCAGTAAATCGTATAGCTCTAAGTTTATACTTTTGATAGATGGCAAATTCAGAAAATAAGTGTTAGATTAGATGACACCTTCTTTATTTGACCATAATTTAAAAGCATTAGGCCCGTTGCCCATTACCTTATTGTTTTTAAGTAAGACATTGATAAATAAATTAATCCCCTCAAAGCTCTTGAAATTTGTACAGGCTTTCTACCATTTCTGAAAAATTTCCCAGTTTTCCCATTTTGGAATTCAGATTGTGAATCTGTGTGACCAGTATATATCAAATGAAGAGCAAGCGATAAAACCAAACTTTTATAATTACTGAGATTAAGAGTGCGTATTTTGGAGAGTTTTTACAAAAATATCAATCCAGTTGGCTTTTAACTCCTTTAAACTGCCGTTTAAAAGTTACGCGATATGCTCCCCACTCTGCCACTCTTTTTCACATAAGAGCGGGTTTACGGTGTATTTGGGGGGAGGGGAAGGGAAGGTACAAATAAACAAATT
This sequence comes from Trichonephila clavata, assembly GCA_019973975.1. Lineage (NCBI taxonomy): Eukaryota > Metazoa > Arthropoda > Arachnida > Araneae > Nephilidae > Trichonephila > Trichonephila clavata. The sequence continues at coordinate 11,277 of BMAO01026803.1, read as the reverse complement.
TTTCTTTGAAATAAGTTAATCTTTCGCACACACTATTAAGGTAATTTTATTCCATTTCAAAGCTGATTCAAAGCAAACTTTCATTACCGATAGCAGCGCAAAGAAAAGAACCGTATTTCGGAAGGACGTATATATCCGTCCTCGGTACCTAAAGCACCGGTTGAGAAAGACGAATATATACACCGGAGGAAGTTTAGGGGTTAAAGCTGTGATACTCAACCTACAGTCCATGGGCCGCACGTGGCTCGGTCATGGCCTATTGCATTAAGAAATTCAGTTATTCAAAAAGAATGTACTAAGACTTTAGCGCTAAATTTTATCATTCAAGCAATCCAATCTATCAATTTTGCTATCAATATCCTTTTTTCTTTTCATTGTATAATGTAAACAAGTCACTTAGTTATGGATGACAGAAAATCAAAATTAACCTACAACTCAGCACAAAATGCATAAAAGTAAATATTTTTTATGTGTTTGAGAGGAGAGGAACATAGAGAGATGAATATAGAGAGGTGAATATAGTATAAAATAAAAGATAAAAAATTGAGTTTTATTTTTTGATCAATTTTGCTTTGTCTAATGATGTTTTGGTCTTGTAGAGTTTTTCTCCATTATCCTCATGTTGCGGCCCGCGCGAAATATTTGTCGTAGTATAAGGTCCGGCGGGTAAGAAGGTCAGTATATAGCTCCTCTTATTCATTTCCATTTATTAATGGATTAACTATTAATTTCAGAATAACTTAATTGTTACTTTGCACATCGTAATAAAATAATGCAACCAAAACATTTCCTACAACAAATCACTTTTTTGTAGGAAACGAAATTACTTCATGTTTGGTCAGTACCTATTTAACTCAGAATGAATCCCGCAAATGATGCCTCCCGTAAAGTGGTAAAATCTGTACATAAGTGCAAGAAAAAAATTTAAATGATAGAGGATAAGTAGCAATTTTGCATAGTCAAAAAAGTGGAAGTAGCTGTTGATAAATACATACATAACAGGATTGAAAAAAAATGTATAGATGAGCTTACTACACAGAGCTAGCAACTAAGGAAATCGTTTTCAAGAGTTGTGCCGATTCTCCTCCATATTACGTGAGTATTTTGGGCGTTTCAAACTAGAAAAGATCACTTATCTGATATCATTATATCTGACTAGATCGCTGGAAAATGACACTTAAAAAAAAGAACCCTTCCTGTGCTGTTCATACTACGACAAATAGGATTTGAAATTCAGATGAGAAGAGGTATCAATAAAAATTAACACGCCAAGAGAGACACAGAGGCGTGAAAAAAAATCGGAAGTGCGCGATTAAAATCGAACATCTGGTTTTTATCGTATCATCAGAAAAATCGATTTATTTCTGAACGCCTATGAAAGTAGTTTTAATGACAGCGGAAGGAGTGTTTAACTCCTTTCTTATTAAGAATTTTAGCAAAGCGCTGTTCAATTAAGTCAATGTTTCAATGTTTTTTCCACACGCATAGATCGAAAGAAACTTATTTTCACATGAAAGGTAAAAATATATAATAAATAATTTAGGGCTTTTCCTCCCGTATTTTTAGAAAATGCATGGAAATAAAGATATTTTATTCTATATATAGATACATATATAAGTATTTATATTTCAATCTTAATTTCTTTAAATAGTATTTTACAAAGAATAAAAAATAGCAAATGATTCAAAAACTAAAATTTATTTTTTCAATGAGTACGAAAAGTTGCGCATTTCGTAATGAATTACATACACAATTTTTTTTCTAGTCATATATCTTATTTAAATTAAATTAGAAAATTATCCAAATAGGAATAGTTCAACTAAATTACAACAATTCAATTTTGAATAAATACTAACCTGATTTGTAAGACCATCGTTCAAAATTAAAAACTTGTTATTTTCACCTATTATATGCAAGAAAAATACAATTCCTCTAATGTCATCACATTACAAGGTATAAGATTTGACTTTATTTTACGTCGTACTCTGAATCAATACGAATGGCCGCGGTAGCCTAGTGGTCAAAGTCATAGACTCGTGGCTAGCGTATTATGAATTCAAGCCTAGTGCCACCAAAGACCAGCCGTGTAGAGGGGCCGCTGCAGGTTAAATCTGTCGAGGCTAAAACGTCCTCCCATAGGTGTGGTGTGGAAGTTAGGAGAAATGGGTGCCAGCTCAAGTGTCATCCTCGTCACTTTACCATGGTACAAAATATAAGGTTCGTCGAAAATAGCTTTTGTGCAGCTTTATAGTGCACCGTTGTTATAACTCTCACTTATTCAATGAAGCAATATAGGTGTTATTGGTGATGACCTCGTAATTCTGAACCACGTTTTAGTGACGAGGACAACACTAGAGCTGGCACTCCCTTTCCAAACTTACACATCATGCCAATGGGAGGACTTTGAACCCTGACAGATATAACGAGCATCAGCCCTTCTACACGGTAAGACTTCATTAACATAAGGTTTCAAACTTGCGACTCGATAGCATCGGTCACGAATTCTTGACCATGATTACTCAGTGCGAAGTACGAGGCGCATACAAAAAAATCTTTTTTCAAAACAAAACTTATTCTTTACATGAAAGAACATCTCAGAAACTATTTTTCTACATAGTTAACACTATTGTTCAGACATTTGTCATACAGGGAAAGCAACATGTTCATACTCTCTTTTAAAAAAATCCGCCACCAGTGAAGAGAGCCATTTGTGAACAGCTCTTTGTGAAGACTCCTCACAAAGATATCTTGTGGCGATATGTCTCCAAGCATCGCCATGAACATTGATGTGCTCATCATCGCATTGTCGAACTCACTTTCTCAACATTCTATCACTCATTACATTTTCACCATAAATCTCTACAAGTTGAGGATGAAAATCAACTGACTTAACATTCCTTGCGTTCAAAAAAGAATTATCGAATGCACTTCAGTATCAGGGGGATAGGCAATCGTCTTAAACATTTTGAATGCCTCCGAACACGTGTAAAAACAACACAATCAGAGTGTAATGACATCAGTATACTGACAACCAACCAGAGACACGTGTGCGTAAGGGTTCAACTCCGATACTACAGCTGCGGTTGTAGTAGAACAAAACGGTTTACTTCGTTTCCAGATATGTATCGTATGAGAGTAAAGTTGGAAAATTAACAAATATTAGTAAAAAGTAAAATTATTAGTACATTTCATTTACTTTGTATTGCTTCCAAAAAAAAAATTATATTTTATCACAAATAATGCCATGACTTATGCTCAATATTATGTTGTTGGAGATTTTCTTTTATTTAAGATGGTCACACAAATATTGTAAATTATACATATTTCGTTTTTGAAGACATTATATTTGCAAAATAGAATATTAGATGTATTACTGTTGTTTTACATTACGTTGTTTTGAAAATTGAGAAAATCAAATATTTCTCAAAAGAATATACTTAAGAAAAGTAGTACCATGATGCCTTTTAATAAGTATAAAAATATGCATATACATGTTACTGTTAAAGTGTATAATTCACTTCAGTGTATAAAGTGTATAATTCAGTTATATATTCCATAGAATAACTAGGTATTTCATGAAATAACTAGACGTCAGTTAAAGTATATAATAGATGAAAAATTTCATACTTTACCTAGTTATTCCATGAAATAACTAAGAATAGACCGTTAAAGAGAGTAAAAAATAAACAATTTCAAAGATATTTTATAAATTAATTGATCATAAATAGCTGAAATCTCTTGAAAAATACATTTTATTCCTTTTGCGGATGAATAATTGATAAATAATTAGGGAAAGCAGATGAGAAATAATTTATTTATTGCTCATATTGCTAATATTAGTTAAACAGAAAGGGGGAAAAGAGTATGATGCAAAAATAGATTATATTTGAATATTATCAACAAAAATACATGCTGGGAAGAAAAACTGTTGCTTCATAAAAACATTGTGTAAACTTTTTTTTAAACAAAAATGTAAAAGAATATGAAATATTTTATGAGATACCTTTAATTTGAATTTCATTATTTATTAGAGCAAGGATTGCTGTGATGACACTTTGTATTGCACTGCTTATTATTTTTGAAACAAGCCCACTTTTTACTATTACACATTTCTTTTCTACACAAGCACTTTTTAAATCCTTGTCCAGTACCGCAACTTTGAGCTGCTGCAACAGATCGAAGCTTAGTGTCAATATTTAGAATTTCGTCAATGGAAATTAATTCTCGCTGACATATACTGAACTGATATATCTAGTTCCTAATTGAAAAAAATCCTTCCCAAAGCAGCTAAAACCGGTTCAAAGAACTTTTAAATGATGTATTTCATACTTTAACGATCAAGTAATCGTTATTCTATAGAATACCTAGTTAAATCGTAGAATTCAAGAATTTCATATGATTTAACTGAATTATCTAGGTATTTCATGAAATACCTAGTTATTCTATGAAATAACGGATTTCACACTTTAACGGTAACATATATATAAAACCTCCATCAATTAAAATTTCAAACTTTTTTTTAAATTTGCCATTCAATAATAAACCATTCACGATTAATGCAATCAATGAAGTTCTAAAAAATTAAAACGAAAATTTCTTAAATGTTGCACTACCATTTGTAAAAATTAACAAATAACTTGATCGGAATAAGTGTTATCTCTCGTCTTAAACGACACTCTTCTAATGAAGCAAAACTAAAAGAAAAAGAGCTCCCAACGCGTGGAAAAAATGGCTGAAATCGACAGAAAGACGCTGGAATATTGCTTGAGGCGGAAGTCATCGTAAAGGTCACCACAAATAGCTTTCTTGACTGACATTTTCACCTCGTTAATCTACTGCGAAGTGCGACACCACGTACTGTATAATTAAGTTAGTTACGATCGTGCTGACACCATTGCTTATACAGCCCTCATGCGATTGTGGATTAAATTGGGTCTTTTGATTGGATGAACTGGGTTTCTCAGACCCTAAATACCCTCAAAAGAATGTTCAGTAGGAAATTCTACAAACAGTTGCAAGAAATAAGGTGTACGTTTCATTAGTATGCCTGCGGTAAAAGTGATGTTTGGCATACGTAAATCTTAAGAAAGATAAATTAACTTTTGTTTTTTTCTAGCAAGGAATAAAATACTTATTTTACTAAAACGAAATAGATAGCATTAAAAATATTGAGGTTAATATACTTGTCAATTTTCTGTGTGAATAATTCTTTTTACAATAATCAAAATTGTATTAAAATTAACGCTAAATTACATATAAAATTCGACTAAATAAGGTATCCGACTACCCTAAAATTGTGAATTTTGCCCAAAATTGACAGTTTTTTTTATGATTTTATTTCATAGACCATCTTATTAGCTTTATAAAAATACCAAGTTTATTATTTTCCATTCATTAGAACAAAACTTACAAATGTTTTAGTAAAAGCAGATGCCACTACTTTAAGCAACATGTCATATTTTAAAATGCATTTTACCCGAAATGCGTTTTTTAGAAAATGCTCAAAAGGGGCCAGCCAGCAATTGCTCAAAAAGTTTTGAAAATAATTAACTGAAATTTTTTCAAAAAGAAAAAAAAAAAATTGTCGCAAGTAATCGGATACCTTAAGTAAAAAATTTACCATAAAATATTTTTACTAAAATTTAATGCATAAATTATTTCTTACACATAAGCAAGTTAGTTCTGGATTAAATTCTGTTTAAATTAATGCAAATTACTTGCAGTAGTAACTTAACTACTTTCAGTAGTACCCACCCTCTTTAGTCAAAATAAAAATAGTTATAAACAATAATGTAAATTAAAGTAATAATTTAATATGTATTATAAGTCAATGTTGATATGAGGTAATAGTCATGCAGTTAAAGTATGAATAATTCTTTTTAATTATCCCATTCATTGATACTATATAATTTAGTGTTTTGTTATCGATGACGAATAAAAAGTTATTTTCAAATTAGTAAAAAAGTTTTTAATAGCAAAATAAATAACCACAGTTAATAATTTGAAATAAACTATCTAAATAAAATAAATCATTTAGATTTTTCATCCACAAACACAACACTGAATTTAAAATAAGTTAAAATACCATTAAAGGAATAATATATTTTAGATTCTTTCTCGAGTATAGATTAATTTTAATTACTATAATCACACACACACACACAGTAAAACGCATGATCTAATTATTATTCATTTTATTAATTTAAGTAATGATACCGATATTTTTTCTTAACATACATTCCAAATGAGAATGTCGCGTTAGAAAATAATAGAGCATTTAAATAAGCAAATATGTACAATTTAACGCATTTAACAACAAAACCAATGCATATATACACAACAAAATTCCTTATATATTTATTTATTTATATCAAATTAAAAACATTAATGTCAAGGATTTCATTTTTTTTAAATGTTTAAAGAATGAAGGATAATTTTATCCTCAAAGCTGTGATAAAATTATCCTGACCTTGATAAAATTATAAATTTTTTTAAATGGGTTATATGAGAAAAAATATTTTTCTTCCCTTAAATTCTAAAATAAAGTTAATAAGGTATTTTAGTTGTTAGCTTGTTTTCATTTATTTAAAAAATCCATTCAATACCTGTTGGAATGTTCGTCTTAAGTCAACTCGAGTACATGAGTCATAGTACAGCAAATTGTTTACGGCAGCAAAGTTGATACGTTATTGTACGTCAGTTAGTGGAACAAAATATAGAATATAATTTGTTTGCCTAAGAAATAATTCTTATAAAATGTTCAAAATTTCATCAATGTCGTACTATTGTTATTGTTGATCTAGAGACCAGAAATAACTGGTGAATTTAATGAAGAATGCAATCTGCCTCATTCTGAAAAATAATGCTTTAAAAACGTGGTAATCTGTTCACATAAATGTAAAGATAAGCGAAAAGCAACAAAATTTTAAAATTACTCACAATATTTTTATGTACGATCGCAAAATTTGATTTACGAGTTCCTGTAAATTCTTTTCCAGCTTTTGTTGAAATCATCTGAGATTTTTTAAACTTTTTTAAGGAAGGTTCGATGATTTGAAACAGCAGTTATTGTCAATAAAATTGGAACCACATCTTTATTTTATCATTGATGCTTATTTTATTAGTACCAATTTGAAAAAAAAAAGCACCATAAATTTTTTCTTATTCATACGGCGATACTTTTTATACATCATAATCTAAAAAGCATTTGTTTCTGAAACGCGATAGTATTTCAGTTTAATAGTCAAAGATCCAAGCCAGTTTCAAAGCATGATCAACAATACTATACTGTTTCTAAATTTTATACTTTAAATATGAAATAAACCAAATATAAAAGTACCCGACGTGAATTGTTCCTCCCAAATACAAATTTATTCCCTCTTTTTAAATAATCATAGAACTATTTTAAGTTATGTTCCTAATACTACATACAAAAATCACACAATTCCTATAAAAACAATTGTTTCAAAAACTGTTTAAGTCACACAAATAAAATTGAAAAAAAAAAAAAAAGAATTTATGTATTTATTTTTTTTTAAATTTTATTTTAAGAACAAGAATCAATTAGTTTTTATTAATTATGGGTAAAACCTTGAACATGAATGAGTAAATCTGTCTGTCTTATCTCTGTCTTATGAGTGAATCTGTAACAAGCACAAACCGCGATTTTCATGCTTAAAAAATAATGTAAATTAAGTTGCTTCGGATCTATCAATTACATAATCTTAAGAAATTATAAATCTAAGCAAAAATTAAAATTAATTTTAAGGAAAGTTGTATAAAGTTTATAAAAATTTTAAGAAAATGAAAGAAAATTTCTGAAAATTGAAGCTATTACAGATATTAACAGCTAAAATGTAAATCACAAGATAGATGCGGATAAAAAATAAATTTCATCCAAAATGTCGGATCTGGTCAACTAAACAAAATTGATATTTTTCTTTAAAAAAATTGATTTATAAGAAAAATAAATAAAGTCAATTTTTTTTCCTAGTACGTTTAAGAAATTTTTAAAAATTAAGAGTTTTCTCTCTCTAATTATGAGTAAAATCCTGAACCCTTTGTCATGTAACAAACACTGTGAAATTTCATGATTAAAAAATAATGTAAATTAAGTTGTTTCAGATCTATCGATTATATGGTTTTAAAAAATGAAAATAATTATATATATATATGAATCTAAGCACAAATCAAAATTAATTTTAAGTAAAATTCATAAAATTTATAAAAATTCTTTAAAAAATTAAAGAAAACTTCCAAGAATTTAAACAATTAAAGATAAAAAATAACTAAAATATGAATCATAATAGTTATGAATAAAAAATTAATTTCATCCAAAACGTTGGATACGGTCAAATAAACAAAACTAATTTATTTTTATAGAAAATATAATTATAAGCGAAATAAATAGTGTCATTTTTTCAGGTACATCTTAAAAATTAAAAATTAAGAAAGTTACCCTATCAAAATCAGATAGCGAAAGCACCAAGAGAGTTTTATTAAATGTAAGACAATAAAACTCAAACTCTCGTGAATATAGAATAGCTCATAAATAGTTACAAGAAATAATTAGGCTCTGCTTTAACTGTTGCAGAAGTCAATCAAGTGAAACTAAAACTACCATTAACTGTTAATCGGATCCTCCTCACACTATTACGGAAGAGCAAAATTACATCAATCTAACCATCTTGGATTCTCTTTTCTCACCACCCTTGAAAGATTCCCACGGCTGGGATCCATCTTTGATCCGAAAGAGTATTTGACTTTTCCACAGCCGCTAATTGGACTCATTTGGGAATCTCCGAGTCACTTAATGGAATCTTTATTTGCCGCTCAAACTCCAGTTGTCCAATCAACGTCAAGTTTGGCCCGATTTAGGAAATCGGTAATTTGCAGAGCTAGAATTATCGATTTTCTCCGACTCCTTTAATGAATTGATGGGATTTGTCAGGAGGACTTTCCAAAGTTTGTGCGTGTGATCTTAACATGTCTCTTATAAAATTCAGTTGGATTTTGAAAAAATTACAGACATAAAAATAGTTTCAAAATAGTTTCTAAAATAACAGATTTTTTTCTATTATAATTATAACATAGACATAGAATACAATGCTAAAATTTTACAGCTTTTCGGAAAATTTTCGATTACAGGTGATTTTTAATTGATTAAGCAATTTGATATTTAACAACAAACTAAAGATCATCTGCAATCAAAAATTTATACGCTCAGTGATTTTGTTTAATTGAAATTTAAACTCTCAATAATAAAGGCTTAGCAGATTTAAAAAAAAAAATATTAAGAAGTTTGAAATGCCGAGTAAAAACCAGTTACTGATTTCGTTGGTTGATTGATTGAAATGACTAATCAAATGGTTGATTTATTAATCAGACTGATTAAACACTTTCAAAATTACAAACTAAAACTCTTTTTCTAAGTATTATAAAGTTCATATTTAAAAATATATGGTCAAAAAATTGACAAAAACTATAAAAACTTAACCTCATGAAAGAGAATAGAACTTAGTCTTATAAAAACTTTGGATTTTTTAAAAAATTAATTTGCAATTGTATGTCTATTTTTGCATTTCGCTTTATTGTTTTTTTTTTCTTTAGGAGAAAAAACGATGATTATTCATTGGTAATTGAAATAATTGAGTTTTTTTTTTGAGGATTAAGAACTTTTAATCCTTCATTTGGAAAATATTTCATTCAAAAACCAAGCGATTTACAGATGATCTGCAATTCTACGACATGCTCAAATCGTATTTTAACTAAACCTGACTATTTTTGCACGCGATGATATTTCACGATTGACATAACTTTTATATTTATTAAATTATAAAATAAGAAAATAAAATATTATAAACTGTAATGATGATTCTTTCGTGATACTTACAGTAACATGCTCATTTGTTACTTAGATCATAATGAGACTTTAACTCAATGCAGCAAAGCTGACTTTCTAGTTTTGCTACTTTGTATCTAAATTCTTCCGTGATTCTGGATAATTAAGGAGTAAGTAAAGTAGTATAGATAAATATGTATATATAAGTTGCTCATACATATATCTTATTTTTATAAGGGAGGGAATAAATATCTCTTGGGGTTTAATTTCAAAAGAACATTTATAAATTCACGGAGACAAAGCAATAAAAAAATTCCAAGATAGAATGATATTTAGTTGATTTGAGACATAAAATTTATTTCTACTTTCAGTTCTATTTTTAAAATGTTCTCAGATTTTTTTAAAAACAAAATGTTTGTAGGTAAGAGAAAGATAGAAGAAATTAGCGAAACATTCTTTTAGAAAGATTTTTTAAATATTTAGTACTGTTAAAAAAAATGTACCCTTCAGAATTTCTTAAAATAATTTTAAAATGCAATGTAGAATTGAAATAAGATACATCTAGCATTTTTCATTTGATTCTAAGCTGATCAACATATTTTTCTTGAAAATGTTACCTCTATCTATGCAAAAGCAATGAACTATCCACACCATACACTCTCAACCATATACACGTGATTTTTTAGGCAACAAAAGCAAAATTTAAATTAAAATAGCTCTTTTCCATTTCCAATGTCATTGGAAAATTAATTTTCTTATAGACTTATACTCTAAATGACTCTACCCGCGTGCAGTTTTATAATAACTGGAAAGTAAATCCTTTTTAAATATATTTAACCTTTATAAAGTTATTCAAAAAAATTCAGAATTTGAATAGGAAAACGAAATTTAAAATAAGATAAATAATTAGAATACAAATAAATAAAAGCATTCTTAATATTTAGTAGATGAATTTTAAACATAAACTACAGAATATTTTTCAGTTTTTTTTTATCTATTTTTGCACAATACCACTTTTCTCCTCCAAAAATATTGTACATACAGAGGATAAGAATTATTTTATTCATATTTTTGAAGAAAAGAATAAATTTTTGGATTGTGAATGATAAAATCTTTATGTATATCATAAATAATTTTATAAAAAATCTATTATGTAAATTTTTAAAAATTTTTTTGCTCGTTGGTGATTGAAGAGTACTTAGTCCTGTTGGTTTCTAACCTCTGGTTTGAACTTTTGAGGGGCTGTGATAGTTGCCTTTTGACAACTTGCCATTCAAAAAAAGAATTCACTTAAAATAAAAACTTAATGCCCTCCCCCCCCAAAATAGAATAATAACAATTTCCTTTCAAAGTACTTAAAATTAGTTAAAAACAAAGAAAAACTTCAAACAAAGGAGAACCTAGATTGGACCAGGAGGGCCACTACAAAAATAATT
>BMAO01026802.1:0-31550 GCA_019973975.1 Trichonephila clavata | reverse complement strand
GGAGGAAGTTTGAGCTCTCGACAGATTTAATGTGAATCGCTCCCCTACACGGCTAATCTTCAAGGGCATGAAGAAAAGTTATGAGAAAAAAATAAAATAGATAAATATTTTGTTTTATTTTTGAATGCATCATTGGCTAGATTTTTGGAATGATATGTTGATAATGCAAACTGAAAAGATATATAGTTATTTAAAAGTGTTCTATAAATACTTAGGCATCAGATTTTGATCATAGTATATTCTCTAGTTCTGTTTATTTCTTTATTTAAGGCCTATATATATAAGTGCGCTATTTTATATATTTCTAGAAATTTCTTTTTAAAAATTTAATATTTTCGATCAATAATATCTGCTTTTAATATTATTGTTGTAAAAAAGACTTGAGATCTTTGGAGTGTAAATTAGAAAAACTGGATAATCGCGTTTCCTATATATACAATACCTATCACGATTTTGTATCATATTGAAATATCTTAGTTAATTTATGCAGCTGATTCACAATAACTATGAGGTCAATTTAAAAGTCTAAGCACATTTCATATTTTATCCTATATAAGGAGTTATACTTGGAATAGTCTTTAATATTTCGTGTTGTAAAAAAGGAGCCTGAAGTTAATAGTGCTATTCAGAATAATGGATTTTATGTAATTTTTTTAGAGATTTGATAAAGACATCTTTAAAATAATATTGAATAAAAATAATATTAAATAAAATATAAAATAATAAAATATAATATAAAATAATATTAAATAAAATATTAAATATCATATGAAGTTTGTACCCTAGGAAACTATAAAATTTGTGGAGAAAGATAGTAAATTATCTTCTTTTCTAATAGAATAACTCACTCAGAGAATCATATGTGGTACGTAATGTATCGAAAAAATCCTAATAGATAATTATAATTAATATAAAATCCTAAAAGGTAATAATTAAGGCAGTCTTCGGTTAATGTTAAAAAATAGAGCCCGAATTAGGTACATTTTGTCAGATATAAGATTAAAAAAAATCAATATTATATTCCGGCTTCACTATCCATTAAGGAGTAACATATTTTACCTCACATTTTTGACTAAGTTGAGCTATTTTTTCTGGCATAAAATGTGTTCTGCGTTTTTTCTCCTATATCGTAATGTTAAATGAGCTATCCCTTCACGTGTTAAAATGAAAAAAAAAAAAAAATAGTATTCATGGAATATTTTGAAATTTTAGAAATTCTATTTTGTTAACATATGTATGAGTTATAGTGTTACAAATTTTCATGAAAATTGAGGCTTTTTTTCCGTCAGTAAATGTGTTCCGCGTTTAGTTCAGACTATCGTACTTTTGCCGAAGATAGCCTTAATTAAAATATTTTATGTAAACACAACCGGATTCATAATATAATAAAAATTATAATTTATATTTCTATGTGTAGCAAAATTCAATAGGGATTGTTTATCTTATTCTACTCTGCTGAATGTTCTGATATGTTTAGATTAAACTGAACAAGCTTTCATATATAAAAAGAAGGAGGGGGAGGAAATGCAACGCACATTTATAAAAGATTAGTATAATGGGAAAATAAAAGATGGCAGCACTGACTACAAAATGCAATGATTGATTACTGTTCGCAACCGTATGTTATTATGAATTGGATAATGATAAGGTTAAAATTCTTTTTAAAATTTTCGGATAAGTTTCCTCACAACTTTGTTAAAAAAACATACACTTTTTAAAATTCTACGCAGTATAATCTAAATGTTTTAAAACATAATTACTTTTTTTGTATCCCGAAGCGCTTGTGCTGCCATCTATTGAATCAATGTACATTTAGAGAGGATTTCAGATTTAAAAAGCACATCAAGTACGTAATATAGTAAGAGTCATGTTCCGATGAGGAACGATGTTTTTCCATATTTAAGGTTTTAAATGGTAAGAAATTTCTTCTTCATTCTCTTTTTTATTTAATCACTTTTATGTTTTTTCCATTACACTATTTTAAAACTTTATATCAGTTTTAAAACATCTACTCTGTAATTGTTTACTCGGATAACTGCTAAATCAAATAATTATGCGTGTTCGATATATCAGAAATAAATAAACTTTGGGCACCAATTTGATATGGATAAAAAAATGAATTTCAAGCAAACAAAATGAAATTACAATTTAACAAAATTGAAAGTACAGGAAAATTGCACTAAATTGTAATTTTAAATTTTCGCCAAATTGAGCGATAACGTTACAATACAGTTATCTTGATTTTTATCGTTTGAATCTGTGTTTGCTTTAGGCCTTATGTATATGAAAGTTATTTCATTGGTTTATTTTTATTGCGGTAACCCTATAAATTTCAAGCTATGAATTACATTTTTTTAAAAATTTCAACCATTTCTATGTTGGACATTGTTCTCACAATTTTCGTGTTTTATTGTTATGACTCCGTTCAGTGGAAAAATGGATATCTCAGAAATTACAGGTGAGTTCCAGGATCACTTTTAAAAATAATATAAGGATTCCGCATTTTATTATTACGGACCAAAAGGTTTATCTAATCAGCATTTTTGGTCAGTTTTATTTTCTACGGCTTTGAATTTCTTTTTTGCAATCATAGTCAAGATTTCACTGATTTCTGCTGGAATGAAATGTGAAAAATGTAGTAAAGACGTGAGCAATGTTTCTTAAAAAATAAATAAATTGGATGGTTGAATCTTTATTGCGGATCTTATAGTGCAAACTCGTATACTTATAATAATAAATCTGTGAGGTTGAATTCTTTTTTTTTTATTGTAGCAAATTACGAATTTCTACTATTTTATTTTTGATAAATGATTTTATAATTTTTTCGCATTCCACTATTGCACGTCGCTTTTTTTCTGAATATATATTTTTTTAGGCTTGAATTATTTTTCAAAAATTTTATACGGCAACCCTAGTTTATAAATTTTTTTTTTTTTGACCTTTAGAAATTCCTCGTAATTTTTTCCTCCTGATACTCAAATTTTTTTCAGTGCTGCTTTCCAAGGAAAATGTAAGAACATTTTCTATTTATCCCCCTTTTTAAATCTTTTTAAATTTTTTTTTAAATTCGACTGTATTTACCTGCTTTATCTAGTTTTAATCATTATTTTGAAATCTTTACATTCCATATTAGTGCATATTCTTGGAGAAAAAAACGCTTGCCGCAAAAGCTCTTTTGGGAGCATTTAAAATGGCGGCAAGTAGGCCTTTAGCGGGTAGCATATCAAAAATAAATTTGTTCCCTTATTTAACTAACTGTTGGTTACTTTTTTTTCACTGCAAAAACAAATGATAAAAATAGATTCTCTAAAGTACTCACCGCAATTTTAACTACGTAGAGCAACTGACATGTCTATAACAATAATATTAATTAGATCCTTCTAAAATTAGAAGTAAGTACGTGTTGTGTTTCTGTGTATTCGTGGGGCGGAGCCTAAGAATTATTTTATCATTTTTTTGAGTTGGGGGAAGGGATGGTTTGGAGACCTTCATACACAGAGTTAAAATTATTGAGACCAAACAATCTTAGATAATAATATTTTATAAATTTGCATATTTGTCACTGTAATCACGAGAGTGCTGCAATTGTAGTTTTTGCTTAAATCATGTTGCTTTTTTTATCAAGTATTTTTTTAAACTATTTTTCTACATTATCTTACATTAGTCCTCGTTTGTCGTATGTTTACGATATTTTTGTATAATTTTTACTTAAAATAATTTCTGTACTTTTGTAAATATTTTTTTTAAATATTCGGGTTTTTTTGTTTTGTTTTTGAATAAGGTGAAAATTTTTTAATGGAAGTTAAACCGTTTAAGTACTTAACATCAAAGTCATATCTTTTCAAAAAGGACTTAAATCGTTGTGTGTCTTTATTATTGCTTACTTTATAAATATAAAGCAGAACAAAAAGAAAAAAATAATAATTTTTTTTCTCTGAGTTTTTGATATATATATTAAACAGCTTTTTTAAATTAATAAAGTGTGTTTTTTTATTCTTGATTTATTTTTGAATCTATCAATACTGTTGATTTATTTTTAAATATATATATATGTAGATCCATAATAAAACATTGTTTAACTCTAAATCACTGGCCTACTTCAGCGACAGTTTTAGAATTCCTATTAGGCCTCTAGTTTAGTCCAAAGACTTTCGATATTTTCAGTTTTAATAGCTCTACCGCTCTATTTCTTATATTGTCTGTTTTTATCTAATTTGAGTTCTATTTCTTTTGAACCATTTATATTTTCTTGATATGTTTCTTAAAATCCAATTTCATTCTTTCTTAGCCTTGTAGGAAGTATAATTTGGTCTCTTATTAATCTATTATACTATATGTATATATGATCTAGTTTAAATCATCTTCGAACTTTATCATAATTTTTATTTACTTTTGAATCTCTATGAGTTATACTTATGTTTATATTTAAATCATGAAATACCTAATTCCACACGCAAAATATAGGAAAACTTCTTTCCTAAAGATAAGATGGATGCTTAAATTTAGAGATAATTATTTTGGTCATGAAAGTTATTCTTTTAAGAGTTACAAAAATAGCTTACTTTAAAAAAAAAGATTTTTTTTATGCCTTGATTTATTTTTTGGCAAGCAGTTATTGTACCACTGAGTAGTTCTACTTAGATTTCGAAAAAATAGAATATGAAAAAGAGAGAAAAATTCTCTTTATTTGGTAAAACTAGAATTATTTTTGCTTATTTTCATTTTTTAAACCCGTATTATGTTCGCAGATTTATTGTATTTTTCTGCCATAAAATTATTTACTTAATTTAAAAAAAATATTAAAATCTATAGAAAGTAAAAAGTTTTTAAATGTTACTTAAAAACTCATAATTTATCCTGTTCATATATTCAATACTTTTATTAAAAATGCGTTTTCATATAACAGATTAAGAGTCAAACAAGGAAAATTTTTGTGGGCTAAACTTAGGTTAATGAAAGTAATATACCTTCAAGAAATGTGGAATTTTTATATGACCATATTTAATTTTATAGAATTTTTTAAATGTAGTGAATGTATTTTTTTCATTACCATCTCGCTATGTAAAGGTTAAATAACATTAGACAATGCATATTCTGATGTAAAAGAAGTAAATAGCTCCTTCAGGAACAATAATTAATTTTCCCAGCGAAAGCCGTAATTAAAGCACAACTTATTCTTTTTCCTCCAATACCCCAGCCCAGTAACTGGGAATTTAATTAAGATAAATGTTGTAGATTGAAATTAATGGAAGCTTTCGAATGAAATAGCAGATGTAAGAAAAAATGTAATATGACTCTTTAATTCGTAAAATAATTCACGTACCAAATTAAGTGATGATAATTAAATGCAGCTTTTTTTAATGGTTTTGACTGAAGACAAAGATTCAAATCAGATGCTAAATTAAATTCTATTTCTTTTTTTTAAGCACCATGCCTTCTGAGGATTAAAATAGTTGTACAAATGTTAGATTAAATATTTAGAGCTATCATACATTGCGCTATAGATAGCTGTTTTACTTTCGTTTTTATTGTCTTTTAAATGAAATTGGTTTTATATTTATAACAAAGCACACACACTCATGCATGAATGTAATAAAACATATATAAGAGAATTATATCTTATTATTACTATCTATAAGAGAATTTACAAAAGATAAAAAAACTTGCTTAAATAATTGGAACAAAGTAATATCGAAATTAAATTATTATCTATTGATTGGAACAATCAGCGGAGTGAGTGAATATTAACGTCGCACTGTCCAGCTACACGAGGGCTTTTGGCGACGGCCCGCGTAATTTTGAACCATGGTTAAGAGGCGCAGACGACACCTGAGCTGGCATATCCCCACCTAACTACCACACCTACGGGAGGGCATTTGAACTCTCGACAGATTTAACGTGCGTCGCGCCCCTATACGGCGGATCTTCTGTGGTACTGGGCTCGAACTCATGACACGCTAGCCATGATCCGATGGCTTGCCCACTTGTCTACCGCGGCCACAACAATCAGCGGAAAAGGAGGTATTTTCTACCTTTTTCTGAACTTTTTTATAATTCATTGATTCAGAAAAATTCAGTTGTTTTGTTATTATAATCGGATTCTTATACATTGCGACATTAAAATGATTATATTATTTTCTTAAATGTCATCTTGAAAAATTCTCCTGCAAATCTTAGAATTTAGATTTCACTTTGATAAAAGTTTTAGTTATTTCTCTATCTAGAATGTGTTATTATTTCAAGAGACATTGTTTTGAACCAACATTTTAAAAAGCATGAAGTATTAATAAATCACATTATTTGACTACTGGTCTTCAATATATGTTGCTTATATTTTTGGTCTACTTGAGGGGTTTAATTTGTATTTTTCTAAACTGGGTTATAGACATATGCAGTAAGTATTATTGTAGACGAATTCATAGGTAATTATACTAAGTTCATAGAATTATTGGCACAACAAATAACACGTCATCCGCAGTAATAGATTAAGATGGCTTGGGCATATTGGGAGAAGCTCGGAAGATAATCCCATTAAGATCTTGACATGTAAGAAACCTGAGAGAACCCGAGTTAAAGGAAGACCACCAACTAGAACAGTGCTTCCCAAAGTGGTCCCTGCGGACCCCAGGGGTCGCCTATATTATTCAATAGGTCCGTGTAAAATTAAAATTGATTTGGAGGTCTTTGAACAATGTCAGGGGGTGGGTCTACGCAAGGTCTTATAGAAAATAAAAAAAATTTGATCCATTTTTATTTTTATGGACATTTAAATAAATAACAATAATTCGCTTGGATATTCCCGACTGGGTGTTGAACACTTTTGCGCGTGGACTGACTCAGATCCCAAACACAGATAAATATATACTAATACAGGAACATCTTATTGAAATACCCACAAATGAGGGACTTAAGCCAATGTTTGAACAAGGATACCACCTCAGATTATGATTACAAAAACAGATCCCAATTTTATATCCTGCATTATGGGTTATTGTACAATTGTGTTGATTACTTTCCTGCCTTCTAATTTAGTGAAACGCGTGGATTCAGTGCCGTAAAAAACATCATCATACACACAAAAAGAAAGAAACGGACTATAAAAACTAGTGCTCGTGGGGATTTGCGGTTGCTATTCACAAACATTGAGACGGACATAAATACACTTATGTCATCTCTTCAAGTTCATCCAAGTCATTAATTTTTTAAATTTTATTTTAAACAAAAGTTATAATTTCAGTAAATAATTCTTCAACAAAATGTTTTTTTTTTAAATTTGTAATTTTTATATTATTCATTTATGTAGTTTTTTTCACTCAGGGTCCTCAGGAAAGTTTTCACTTTAAAAAGGGGCCCGTGGGCAAGTTATAACTATAAAAAGGGGTTCATGGGTTAAAAACGTTTGGGAACCCTGGAACTAGATGGTTGGTTGACATAGAGAAAGACTTAAATGCTTTGAAAATTAACAATTGAAAGGAAAGATCGTGTGGTTGAGGCAGCCAAGGTCTGTAAGGTATTGTGCTTTTGATAGAATACATTTAAAGTAGAAGATTTCTGAGAATACCTTTGTAAATTCTATAATTATTATGATAATATTTTTAAGCAATGCCTCATAATTTGAGAATGAATGGTTATATTGTGAAATTAAATATATTCTCATGGTTTGCTTTAATTTATTCAAAAAGCCATTTTTTTACGAATTATTATGCTTTGAATAAGTTCTGTTTTTCAAATTTAAAGTCGTAAAAAGGAAGCTTTTAATAGCTTTAAATTATTCCCCTGAAATAAATTTTCTCTGGATGAAAATACCATGTTTTTCAAACTTAATTAAGACTTTATATAAACAGTCCATATTTCAAAATTGATTTGAGTATTATTACTAGTTACGAAGATGATTAGAAAAATTCTCTTTTGGACATGCACTAAATTAATTTTTGCGTATACTAAATTACTTTATGTTTTTTCAGTTATGATCTGAAAATAAAATTTTTTCTAATTGGTTTCTAAAATTCTACATTTTTATATCTTTATGCAAAAAATATCTTTTCAATTAATGTTATTAGTTGAAAAATAGAACAGGCAATTTAAAATATTTTTCTGTTTCCGAACAGTGCATAATAAGTAAATCGAGATTTAAAATTACAAATCAATACACGATAACTGAACAATTTCTGATTTGAAACTATGAGTTTGACCTTGAAAAGATAATTGCAAAAAAATTAGGATCTAGAATTTTTATAACGTGTGGGATTCATATAATAAAATTTTTTTTAACGTTACAATTATTTTATCTCTATAACTATATTCATTGAATCATATTTTTATAAAAATAAAGCTATCTTGTCATGTTTTAAACATTTTTAAGAACTAGAAAATAATTATTTAACAATTGATGTAAACATTTTTAAATTGTTGAATACAATGTTTCATCTTATAATTCTGAATACTTCATTTAAGGTTTAAAGAGCCCTTTTTTAAGCCTATCATTCGAAATATTTTTGTGCAAAATCTCACGAAACTAAGGTGAATTAGTTAATCGAAAAAAATGGCATCTTTAACGAGAAAACTCTTTTCCAAAATTAATTAAGTTTTTTACTAAGTAAATTATTTAATTCTCATTAAAATTGTAATTTAACTTTCTTTAAGTTTTAACTATGCTGTCTATTTTGTCAAAGTGCGATGAGAATTGCGAAGCTCATTAAAAATGTCGTTATTGTTGCACCTATACATGTTATTATATTTTTCACTACCTTTCTATTCATTGGAGCAATTAAAACGATTTTATCGAGTCTTCAATATCAAGCATCTGCTTTTTCAGTTCATCGGATTGTGGATTGACTTCTGTTATACTTTTATTGAACTCTCATATACATCCAACTCTATTTCTACACGGTAGATACGTTCCTTAAAACACCATGCAAAAAATCGTGTAAAAAAATACATACGTACGGTAATAAATACGTATGGTAAGTTTGAGGATATGTTCCCCAACTTTAAAAAATTGTGTAAAAGGAAGACTTTAAATATTTTTTACCGTACAAAAAGTAATTATGAAATTCATCTTACATATTTTTTAAACAAAAGCAATTTATTGTATTACAAAAAAATTAATTAAAATTAGTGTACAGAGAAAATTTAGTCTATTAGTACATACAACATATAAAAATTCAAATTGAAATTTGGAATAAAACTACTAACTAATAACTACTCATTTCTACTTAATAACAAACGAGCACGCTTATTAAGAACTGATTTAAGAGTGCAATCATTAGTAGATGTGTTAGATATGTCTTCGATTTTGATTCAAATAAAGAATTTCGTTCGTTATTAACAGCCTCGGTTAGTTTTCTTTTTCTTTGTTTTTGTTACAAAATCTGCTGTTAGCAGCTGTTTTTTTTTGTTTTTTTTTGGTATTACAAGTTGCTTATATAATACTTGGTATCTTGCTTAGGATTATGTTGAAATTGTAATGCACGTTCTATGTCAGAATCATGAGTAATAAAACGTTGTTCCATACTTATAGCAAATTTAAAGCCTTCGCGAATTAAATCAGCTGTTAAAATACCTGAACTTCACATTCGACTTCTTAAGTGCTATAAACTGTCTTGAATTCGATCAAACATCCTCATCCAAAGGGCACGAGTCCCCAAATTCTTAAGGGATTCGTGCTAGAACAAAATAAATTCGTGTAAAAAAATAATTCGTTAAATTCGTGTACCGTGTTATTTCAAAATCGTGTGTAAAAAGACCTCGTAAAAAAGTTGGATGTAATCACATTTTGATATGTAAACTTTTCCTATGTTTGTATGTTAATTTTGCAAAAAAATGCAAGTGTGATTATTAAAAGAAGAGAAAAATAATGAACCCGGTTTAATTAATGCATTTTCGGCTATTAGTTTAAAATTTTTATTGAAAATTAACATGAGGCCGAATGGTCTTGGTCGCGAATTTGTGACTGGCATTCTTGAGTCATTAAATTCGAGTTCGGGAGTTCCTGAAGACCTTCCGTAAAGGGAGGCTGATACACATTAAATCAGCGTTTCTCAAACTGTGGGGCGCTTACCCCTAAGGGTGCATGATAACCCTACTTGGAGGCGTTAGCATATAGAAAACAAAAGATTATTTAGAAAAAAATATTAATTTATTGAAGGAATCAAAACAAATAATTCTGACATAATAAAAAATGAAATACATATTTACTCACTTATAAATATATCAGTACTATTGCATATATTTTATAATTAATTTAATAACATTAAGTTAAGAACAAGTTTAATAACTAGCAATGACCCCCCCACACACAAGGTGTCATATATGAAATTATATACAAAATTTAATATTCATTTTGATAATTTGTACGGTTTATAATTAATGTCATATAGCAACTTTGCATCAAAGTATATAGAATGGAGAATTCAATACATTTTGTTATTGTGTGAAAGAAGGGCGCGATGAAAATTATGATTGAAAGCTTGGGAAGCACTGCATTAAATCTATCAAGATTCGAAGTCCTAACTTGGTGAAAGTGTGGATAATAAGTATGGATAAGAGGGGTTAATAATCGGTATCTCAGGTGTCGTTTATGTTACTTGACTATGGTTTAAAATTACGATCTCTTGCGCCAGCAGCGCCTTAGCTTAACTTCAAAGTGCGACGTTGACAATCTCTCTCTCTCAATCAATCAATATAAATAACACTTTCTGACTTATTTGAAATGAATTGTAAGTTTTCATTAATGCTGGAAAGTTAAGAGTTCTATAACAACTGTTTCATCATATTCATGAAACATTCTTGAACAGCATAGAGAATATTTGGCTTAGTAACAGGAATTTAAACAGAACAATGAGATTGAAAGATTTACTTATGCACTCACTACATATTTAAATTACCTATTCCTTGAAATAATTTTATTCCGGTCGACCGAAAGGTTAAAGTTATTGCTCTAAACGTTTCGACAAACGATGATTTTTGTTTGAGACCTGTCTAGACGTGTAAAATAATTTTTTTTTCTAAATATGTTTCTCTTATTCATATCTTGCTAACCAAAAAAAGAATTTAATCGATTCCACTTCAGCAAATGTAATCATAAGGGTAGTTTAAGTGAAATAAAAGACTTCTTTACTTTCTGAAATGAGTATCTTTTATCTTAGAAGCCATTTTATTAGCAAGGCAATAGAAAAGATTACCTTACCAATATAAATATTTATATTCAATCTCAATAAGTGAGACTAGCATCAATAAGTATATGAATTCCTATTAAGATATTAAATTTTTTTTTATCTTAGTAAGTGTTTATAAGGGAGGGAATTCTCTTGAAAATGTTAAGCTTTAATGTTACTGGAAGATACGCATTTAAAAAAGTATTATTATTAAAACCACATAATTATATATATTAATTATTTTCAAAATTTCTTCTTTTAAAGTATCGTGGCAACTTTTCCGAAATAGTATTCTATTTAGAATTTTGCAATTAAGATTCGTTTCACTTCGATTAAAAAAAATCAAAATCTGTAGTTACTTTAATAGAAAACAATTTAATAATCGGATGTTTCTGATATCAAAATTATTACATAATATTGATTTTTGTTGAAGAAAATGTTCAAAATAGAGCTTAAATGTCGTATATTCTCATATACGGGTATTATTATACAAAAAACAAAAATAAAATTAGTGGAAATTAGTCAAGGTTTCTAAAAGTAATTTGTAGTATTTGTAAATTTAAAATTTTCAACTTTTAACAAAATGCAATTCCGAAGGAACATAGTATTTCATACAAGTTGACAAAAACTATTGTTATTAACAGGCCTTTTTATTAAATTTGCCTCTCCCCAGTTATTTTTAGATTTTTACTAAATAATAATATTTGTATATTAATATACGTCTAAAAAAATTATCAAATATTTTTTTGGTAGCAAAAGCTTTATGGCCGTTTATATTGTATCCAGGCTTAAGGAAATCTGAAAACTAACAGATTTAACTGCAGAAATGCAAATGATTTTAGAAATGATTGCGGAGAGTGTGAAAAAGAATCCTCATGTAAAAAAAATCATTTTGATAAAGTAATGAATCAATTAAAAAGTTTTGAGACGCGGGAACTTTAATTTATATCGGTTTCCCCCTCTTTTCTTTGCACCTTTATCTGCCTGATTTAGGGTTTGCAGCCCCGGGTGGTTTTTTCCAATCCCGGGATTTAATTTTTGTCTGAATTATGTTTTGAAATTTTTTTCAAAGTATTGTGAATCTGGTATTACATTTAATGAATCATTATTTTTTTGTACTGTATACGTTTAATGTCAGTTTTCTTACGTGTTGAATCTTGAAGGGTTCGAGGAGGATTTGTATGTTAAACCGTGAAATTTCATATGTTTTCTCTTATTTTCTTCTGTAACTTTTTCCCCATCGCGAGTGGGGTCAGAAAACGGACATTTCTCTTACCCTCAGGATGTCCGATGTCAGCTAACTTGGACAGAGGCATTTAGAATTTTTGGAAGATATCTAGTAGGGTTTTCAGTCTCGGGGGATCCCGGTGTTTTTTCCAATCCCGAAATCCCGGGATTAAAATAACTAATTATAGGATTTAATTTTTGTCTATATTATGTTTAAAAAATTTTTTCTCATAAAATTTTCTAAGAATTTAAATTTTAAAAAATTTATATTCTGTTTATGAAATATGTACGTAGAACTTTTTTGTGCAATTATAAGTGCTATAGGTAAAAATATATATATATGCACAACTCTCATTTCTCGTATGGGTGAACGTCGCACAGATCTAAGTGCTCACTGCAATATAAGCAACATCTCACGAATAGATTTTGTCACAGTTCCTTCTTCAATTAAATGTCGTTAATCAGTAGCGGACTTGCTTGGAAGACTTGAGACACTTCAAATCCCATTGCATTACTAACAGCTCATGCAACTGGATCTTCAATTTCAAATGAGGTAACACATGAAATTGATTCACATTCTGATTCAATAACTGGATCAATTTGTATACAAAAACCATTAAGTGTAGCAGAAGAACTAAATAAGGTTATCAAAGAGGTATATGCACCAATGCAGTCTATTAGATTTGAGACACTGTCATCAAAAATTTCAAAAGAAATGTCTCTATTTTGAAAATGGAGGGAGACGTGGTGATTACCTGGAAAAAACATACCCCTATTTAATGACGATAATATCTACTAGTAAAGAATCCGAACGCGCCATTTCTTCGGCATGACAGTTTGTAACAAAAACAAGAAGCCGTTTCAACAATGAAACGCTGGAGAAGCTGTGTTTTTATAAGCTTACTAGCCGTTACCCTCCCGCTTCGCTGGGTATTTCATAATGTTTTATAAATATATCTGTTTATATATACAAAATATTGATATATATGTCCTAGCATTAAGAATTCTATTGTATTGAAAAATATACTTATACTTGTAACTCTCCCCTCTTGATAAAAAAAAGGACATAACTACTAATTTGTATTATCTAATATTCTGTAAAATTGAGTATAGAATGATGTTTACACTTTCGTAATCCTATAACAAAGTGGATTTCCACAAAACCAATTTTAGGTGGACCTTTACTCCATAAAATAAACATGGAAGCCAAATTTCAAATCTAAATTTAATAGGGTAAAAACAAAATTTTTACTATCAATACCCCCCCCCCCCTCGTAATTCCGTTGAGAGTCGTTCTTCTCAAAACCGTTCTTAGCGGATTTAAATTCAACAAAAGAAAAATGTAAATCAAGTTCCATTATTATACTTCTTGTAGTTCGAAAAAAGAAATTTTTTGTCAAAACGCTCCAGTAACCCCTTGCTCCCTCAGGAGTTGATTCCCGTCAAATGCATTCTTAGTGGATCCCTATTCAACAAAAGGAACATGTTTAACAAATTTCAAGGACGCAGGTCTAACAATTCTAAAACAGGATTTTTCCCTATAACTCTCCTTCACCCCTCGCAACCCTCCTTGGGTGTCGATTTTTGTTTTACTCTTTGTTTGAGGAACTCTATTCCATGAAAGGAACATGCCTACCAATTTTCAAGCAGGTAGATCGAATAGTTTAAAAACGGAAATATTTATCTATTACGCCCCTTAATCCCCCGAAATGAAACCTGGGGGTTAATTTTCGCGAGACCCATTTTATAGCGGATCTGTACTCGGCGAAAGGAATATGCTTACCAAATTTTAAGACTGTACGTCTAATAGTTTAAAAATGGGAATAATTATCTATAAACCCCCTTGAGTCCCCGCAACGCCACTTGGGGGTCTGTTTTCACAAAACCCATTTTGTAGCGGATCTCTACTCTATGAAAAGAATCTGCTTACCAAATTTGAAGACTGAGAGTCTAAGCACCCCTTGAGACCCCGCAACGCTACCTGGGGGGGGGGGTTGATTTTCACAAAACACATTATGTATTGAATCTTTACTCCATAAAAGGATTCTGTGTATCATATTTAAAGAATGTGCTTCCAGGAGTTTAAAAATGGAAAAGTAATTATCTATAACGCCTCTTAAGCTCCTTAACACCACTTGAGGGTCTATTTTCACGAAATCCATTTTGTGGCGTATCTCTACACTATGAGAGGAACCTGCTTACCAAATTTCAAGAATGTGCGTCTAATAGTTTAAAAATCGGAATAATTGTTTATATCTCCCCTTAACCCCTCCCCAACACCCTTTGGTTGTCAATATTCCCCAAAACCATTTTGTAGCGGATATTAACTCCATGAAAGAACTATGCCTACCAATTTTCAAGCCGGTAGGTCAAGTATTTTAAAAACAAAAGTATTTATCTTTTACGCCCCTTATTCCCCCTCACCACCCTTTGGGGGCTATTTTCCCAAAACCCATTTTGTAGCGGATCTCTACTCTATGAAAGGAATCTGCTTACCCAATTTCAAGATTGTACGTTGAGTAGTGTAAAAATAGAAACAATTATTTATAACACCCCCTAACATCCTCGTAACGCTTCTTGTGGTTCGAATTTCACAAAATCCGTTCTTAGCTGATCTCTACTCCATGAAAGGAACATGTCTACCAAATTTCAAGTCTGTAGGTTGAATAGTTTCGGAGATATCGTGATTAGTCAGTGAGTCGCTTTCTCCTTTATATATATAGATTTACAGAAACACAAGAATTAAAGAAATGCGTTTTTTAAAAAAATTCATTATGTGCTATTTTTTTTTTTTATTTTTTATGATGAATTAATTTTGTTATTTGTTTCATTAAAATAATATTAAATCAATTTTTAATTATACTTTCAATTTTATTATGCAATTTTAACTATGCTAATATGTAAGTATTTTTAACAAATAGTCCAATCCTAATCCCGGGTCCAATTCCGGGATTTGGATAATGTAATCCCGATATCCCGGGATTGAAGATATGACACAGGATTGCAAATCCTAGCCTGATTCCCACGTGATTATGAGTGATAAAGAATTCATTACAAATATGCTCTAAGTAAGAACTAATAGCTACTTAATAAGCTATTTTAATGTAGAAAATAGGAAAAAAGGTTTATTGTAAGTTTTACCTCTTTGATTGTTGATCCTGGTTGATTCCAAATGGCAATTACCATCCAGAGAGGGATGTGAAGCATCGATAGAGACGCAAGGCCCCATCCTACTGCATCAGCCCAATCAGGAAAATCGTAGTTACCATACTTGAGAGTTTCATGCTCCACCAATGAGAACACAAAAACGAACTATAAAAGAAAAAAAAAACATTATTCACTTTGAAAATCATGTGTATTCTGAAAAAAAGAGGGAAAAAATATTTACAGCAATACTCAAAATGTCACTTGTATTTCTCGTGGCACAGGAATCATAAGGCATATATTAGGAATTCAGAAAAGAAATGCGGGGTTTGTACAGTTTTAGGATTCTCGGAAAAGTTATATCCCTATTTTTTGAGAACTAATTTATAAAGGAGCAATTAATAGTATTGTAAATGAAAATTTATTTCCTATTGTAAATTCATTATTAATATCATCCAAAAATATTTATATCAATAGTCAAAATGTCATGTGTATTTCTCGGGGTTCAGGAATCATATGATATATATTAGGAATTTAGAAAAGAAATGCGGATATAGTACAGTTTTAAGTTTCTCGGAAAAGTTATCTCACTATTTCTTGAAGACTAATTTATAAAGGAACAATTAATAGTATTGCAAATGAAAATAACTACTGTTTCCTATTGTAAATTTCTTATTAATATCATCAAAAAAAGTGCACTTAAGGATAGCAGCAGCTGGTATTTTTTTTAGGAGCGATCTTTTTATTTATTTTACGGTATATATTTGTAATATATCACAGAAATGTATATGAAGTAAAAAGTTTTGGATTGCATTGTTGAATATTATTAGTTACTTCAAAGTAAATATTTAATTAACATTTCTGTGGTTTCGAACATATAATATGGAGCACTTTCTAGACTACAAAATAAAGAAAAGTATCTATTTTCTTGTTTTGTCTGTAATTCGAGAAATCTTAAAAATAAGAAAAAAAAAAACAGTAAAAATTGACAGATTAAGTGTTTCATTGAGAGAGGATCACCGATTTATTAAACTAATTCAAATGAAAGAGACGAGTGAGAAATGACACAGTAAAATAACTTATACCACCATAAATATAAGATTTCTGTATGACAAAAATATTAATAGAAGAAACATAATTTTGAAAAACACAAATTAGAGACATTATATTTGTAGTTTTTTTTAATTAGAGGGTGCGTTATACATTAAAAAATACCAAATTTCAAATCTTTTGATTGGTACAGACATTTCATTTGCATAATGCGTACGTAAATTATTAGGGAAATGGATTTACAAAAAACATGAAAAATTATGTTTATTTGTAAGAATATAACGCGCAAACATTTTGAATTACACAGCATTGTTTGGGCGGCAAACACACCTATTTGTGACACATTTATATATGCTTTCAAATTTTGTAAAAATCTTCCCAATACGAAAAGACTTTTTATGGCATTTTGACATAAATATATTTATCCATAGACATATATCCTTTTTGTTGAAAATACCTTTTCGCAAATACTAAATTTCAGATCTTGCCTATGTGCGAGTAAGAGTTTTTAAGATATCCATTATACCAAGTTTATAGAAAAACCATTTGATTTTACAAATTTTAGAATTTTAACGATTCAGAATGCGGTAATATGTACATTTCAAAAGTAAAATGCCGAAAACTCTTATTTTATCGTGATTTCACACTTTAATGTAGCGTTTCTCAAACTGTGGAGCGCTCTCCCTAGGAGGGCCTTAAGCATATCGAAAAGTCGAAAATAAGACTTTAAAAAAATTATTATTTTACTGAAATGAAGCAAATTTCCGGAAGCAAAAAATTCTGACATAATAAAAAATACACGTTTACCCGACTTATATCCTTATAAATATATCAGTACTTCACAATGTATGTGATAATTAACTCATCAAAGCTAAATTAAGAACAATTTTAATAATTACTATGACTCCCATGGGCTTGTCTAGCTGAGAAAAATTTTTTAAAAAGAAAACGAGTGCACAGACGTCCGATAAGTTACCTTGAAGTTGCACAGAAGTCCACGAGAATGTCAATTGTGATGGATATAAGATAGAGAACAACAGAGACAAGACTATTTTTCTATTGACATTTATGCTTATAGGAATGTATGATGTGCCCGCTTTCCTTTTCCTAATTGCTGGGAAAAAGTGGCCAAAATGGATGGTCAAGAATTCTGACCCTTGTTCTCACGACCATTCCTTAGAATCCGAGAGTGGACACATTCCCCGCCCTGTGTGGAATTTCCGTTTCTCACGCATCCCGGTCGACAGCATGTCTGGAGGAGGACAGTCCACATTATGCGTCGGAAGTTTCCCACGCTTTGAGGAGCAGACGGACAAGGGATAAAGGAGAGCCGAAAAGAAGAACCAGGAGCAACCTAGGCTTTAAAAGGCACGGCGTGAGAATTTGCGAGAGAGAGCCGCTCAGAGGCCTCTCTAGCGATATACAGCAAGAAACCCACTGCGTTTGGACCCACGATTAAAGTCGAACTGCGAAGCCGAAGGACTGTGGCCCTATTACCGATAAAAAGGTGTCGACTTCACGTGATTCTCATGATAAATTGGATGTTTGAGCAGCGTTGAACTTTACTGTAAAAGAGACTAACTGTGATCCCAATCTCGGAACAATTGTAAAAATATTCAAGTTAATTTTCCCTGTAATAAATTGTTTTGATAAGCTGATTCAAGTCATTACAAATGGATGATTGACTAAACAAATACTTAATTTAATTAAAAATTATTTTGCAATCTTTTTTAATTTAAACGTTACAATGGAAAAGTAACATAATACTTATCCTATTACTGAAAGGTAAGTTACTTAAAATATCTATTACTTATGAAAAACATAAAATTTTTCTAATTTGTACGGCTTATAATTAAGGTTGTATTATAGCCTTAGCGTCAAAATACATTATTACTTCATTCAATTCATAGTTATTGTATGGGGATTGGGTGCGATGAAAATTCTGATTGAAAATTGGATCACAAATATTGAAAGTTTGAGAAGCACTACTTTAATGGAGTAAATCAAGTAATCTGCAAGCTAAAAAGTATGCACATTAACAACTTTGAAATATTTACGGTAATATACGAATATATGCATTCAAAATGTGAATGATATGAAAAATAAAAAAAATTGAACCTTGGTATACCCCGTATATCATTACAAATTTCCTAAACCAATGATTTTTGAAGCACGTTATTTGTAATTCACGCGACATAGGAAACATCCATTAACTAACACATAATGAAAAAATCAAATTAATGAAATGGAAGCATTTTATCATTTTTTTTGCCTATCATAATTGCGTTTTCTTCCATGTAAAATATTTATATACTACACATGAAAACAAATCATAAGATAACTTTTATTGGAGAGGCTTAGCAAAACATATATAATTTGAACTACAGTGTTAATTAATGTCAAGAATTAAAGGTTGATAATGTTCAATTATATATACATGTTATATACGAGTATATAGCGAATATTTCCGAATGTTGTAAGGCTACTATTTCTTTTACCAATATCACAAGTAAAAAAGTTTGTTGATATGGTAACAAGAACTCATTTTTTGAGAAATCTAACTGAAGCAGAAAGAGACCACCAGAAAGATTAATACTTTAAGCTATCCAACTACTTATGACAACTTTTTTTTAAAAAAAATGGAGAAATGGGGATTTTTTTTTGTGTGGTTTCTAGATTTGTTTTTAGTACATTTTAAGGAAAATATGCTAAAATTAAGAAAATAAAAAAATTAGTATTACTAAATTGGGGAAAAAATTGGTAAAATTTACAAAAAATAACATAAACGGGGCCCATTTTGTACCAAAAGTTTATAAAAAAATTTTCAATTCTGATGTGTTGCTGTGTTATTCATTTTTGAAATGACCTTCAGGATAAGATATATTTTAATTTTTACAAAAACGAGAGCACTTTATCTCAGTTATTACATGAAATTGCTTAAGAAACAGTGATTATATTAACATAAGGGACTGTAAATTTTGTAATAAAACAAGGATTGATAAATCTGAATGTTAAAACACTTTTACTATTATACAGAACATACACAAAAAAATTTCAGTTAATTATTTTCAAAACTTTTTGAGCACTCGCTGTCCCCATTTGAGCATTTTCAAAAAAAAAAAAAAAAACACGCACACATTTCGAGTAAAATGCGTTTTAAAGTATGACATATCTTGCTTAAAGTAATGACATCTGTTTTTACTAGAATACTTGTAGTTTTTGTTCTAGTGAACGGAAAATTATGAACTTGGTATTTTTATAAAGCTATTTAAATGGCTAATTAAATCATAATTAAAAAATTGTTTTTGTGTTTCAAGAGAGGGGATACTTGATACTAGGGGTATGATTCTTATATGTGTTGGCGTTTTAAGTGAGTGAATACTTCTCGTCAAAAATAATATTCCTCTAAAAATATTTAAACGTTCTTTTATAATTACGGGAATATTTTTGTGAAAAAGTTCATGGTAAAGATATTTTTTTTGAATGTGAATTACAAGTAAAGTTTGGCTTGGTTTAAAATAAGAAAAGTTAGTTCCAACATTTTAACTTAATTTTTAAATGTATTTGGGCAGTGAAAATTATTAGTCTCTCTTTGAGTTTATCATAAAACAATTACTTTCTTCTTTTTCATAAATGAAAAATTATGGTCAAACCGGCCACAGCCAATTTATGGTAGAAGTTTGTTGAAAGTAAGATATGTTTAGAAAATAAAAATAGAGCTGAAAGAGATTAATTATGGCATTTGTCTTTATACGACAGCTTAATATTAATCTTTCCTCTTGGCTGCCAAGTTATATTTAATACTGTTGCATCAACACTTAAGATGGTTCATTACAGGCGTTTTGCCAAGAAATCAGAAACACAAATAAAACAGCATAAATGAAATTTACAATAAGTTTAACGTAAATTAAAATAATCATTCAGTACATGATCTGATGATATTGTGTTACTCATGTATGGCAATAACATTAATAGTAGTATAATATTGTATTTATTTCTAGATTTTTAAATCAAATTAA
This sequence comes from Trichonephila clavata, assembly GCA_019973975.1. Classification (NCBI taxonomy): domain Eukaryota; kingdom Metazoa; phylum Arthropoda; class Arachnida; order Araneae; family Nephilidae; genus Trichonephila; species Trichonephila clavata. Next base: position 10,954 of record BMAO01026802.1, on the reverse strand, counting down.
ACTTTATAATGAATATGTTGACAGTTACAAACATCGCAAAACGTATCTTAGAAGCATAAAAATATAGCTGTATCAGACAATCTATGGCAAAAAATTGCAACCAAACGATAAAAACATTGTTCGATTGTGAGTCAAGTTATTTATGTATGTAAATATATTGAATTATTACTTGATTCTATTTGCGTTTATTTCATCTGTGCGTTTTAAAAGAGCAATATTTAAATATTTGGCAACAGTTTTTTTTTATCCTGCATTGGCTGTACATTCAAGTATCTGGCAACCGTTGGTTTTTTTCTGTATTCGGCAGATATGTTATTCGAATCTCGGAATGGAGGTAGATATGTTGAATATCAATTCTTGTTTTTGTCGAATTTTTGATGCCATGCTTGCTGTTCAATTCGATATCATGATTCAAATGTAATGACTGTAAGTTTGTTTCATTGTATTGTATTTGTATGGTAGTATTTTGTGCTGTATTAGAAAAATCGCTTAAAATGTTGTCATTTGTGTTCAGAATCTTTTGTTTACGAGTCTTTTTACATTCCTTAGGTTAAAATTATGTGTCTTATTTTCTTTTATAAAGTATTTTAATTTGATAAAGTTAAAGATTTTCCCACAATTGTACTTATTTCTAAATTTAAATTAAATTAAGCCTTATATGTATCGAATATATCAGTATTTGCAAAAATCACTAAGCCTATCCAAAAAGCATAAAAATATTATTGTGTCAAACAATCGATGGAAAAATTTGAGACCAAATTATAAGAGCATGATAAAAACCGATGAAGTAAAATATTAAAATATTTGTATCTTATTAACTCTTTATTGATAAAACTATCTAGACATTTTTTATTTGTGCATACTATCTGAGAAGAGAAATTACAAAGATTTATACTTTATTCATTAATTAGTTCATTTTCCAGTTAATCATTATGCAAATACAATCCTTTAATGAGATTAGTCTTATTTGCGTTGTTAACGAATCTTTACTTCTGTATTTCTTTAATCCATTGGGATAATTAATATTCCTGGCAAGATTGTCACATGTATTTAACGACTAGATAGGACAAAAGAAGAATCCATTTGAAGGATACAAACAGTTTGATTATTGTGGCTTTTTACAAAGCATCAAATTGGAGAGAGTTTGCTTGAATTTGGGAGCAAAAAAGGTATTTGAATTATAGCAATTGCGATAGACGAAATTATATAGAATTAAGAATTAATTTTGATCACACATTTATGCATTTTTATTTCATGCAAAGAATAATATCATAACTTAATTAATTAATATAATCATAAAGGAGTTAGTTAATATTAAATCGAGATGTCTCCTCTTAACATCATATATCTATTAATATTTTTAAATCTATTCAATTATTCAAGATGATTTCAGTAATAAATATTGACTATCCAATATTTAGTTATTTTGAACAAGAGGATGTTTGAAATAAAATACTAATTGACTTATTTTTTTACTACATTTATTTGTTGGATAAAATGCATTCAAAATTCAATTTTTTAATTTCAAAAATTGTTTTAATTTACTCTATTTTTTGTAATATAGTTCCTAAAATTGTGACGTATTAAACTACAAAAAAAAAGTTGCATTAGCGTGTGAAATATTATCAAGTTCTTACTAACCCCTTTCTAGTCAATCTATATTTGCCAACTACATGCTTAGGCTTTATTTCTAAATTTTGAATGTAAGTATTTTACATTTCTCTCTTAACTTTCTCACTTAAGTAATAACTTTTTGATTTGAAGAGCTCTTGAATTACTTAAAAATAATGGAAATTATTAAATTAGATTGATTTACAAAGGTTGGGACAGCATTTTAAGAAAAGAAGTTATTTTCACCAAAGTATATAAAGAAAATCATTAAATGGTGTTTGTTGTTGTTGTGTTTTTTTAAATCCCCGTGGAGCAGGAAAGCCTACACCAAGTCCATTTAATCTTTCCGCATAAGAATGTCACAAACCAGGTCTTGATCTTCAAACAACTGTCCTAGGGAAATGCCCAAGCAGTCCAGAAGATGAGCAGGAGAAGAAAGGAAAGCAGGAACAGGTAAAGAAAGACTTTACACCCTGCACAAAGGTCATACCACGCAGGTGACCGCCAAGGCTGTCTGAAGAGCCCTGAATCTCCTGCACTGTAGAGATTGACCAGAACTCGTTAACTGCGTACCAGTGGTGATCGGGAGGGGTTTTCCTAGTCAAATTCATTTTAGCTTTGTGGAGGGAATGAATTTCGGAAATGGTGTTTGATATTGCTATTGTAATTAATATAATTTTCCCCTCGTAGTTATAATTTATAACCATAGCTTAGGTAAGAATGAACTGAAAACTGCTATAAGAAAAACAGAATAGATTAAAATGCAAAATGCTTTGAAAAAACTGAAAAATATTGTAAGCAGACCAATTTAAAAAATAACCATGTCAATTTTACATTAAATTATCTAATCTTCTAGACATTGTGTGGAAAAGTTTAAAGTTCTCTTGCAAATATTAGGCGAATGGCGAATAAACTAAATCACACATTACTTCTATCATTCACTATCAAGTCACAGGTTCAAGTCTGTATTCCGCTTAAGACCTATTGTGTAGTGGAGACGATGTCTGCTTAATCTATGGAGGCACTTAAGTATAGCGTAGAAGTTAGAAGAGAGGGTTGCCACACATGTCACAAACACCAATCTCACAGAGAGAGAGCTCAGGTGTCATCTTTGTTTCTTAAACGCGATTAAAAATGTCGAGGTCCTTCGTCAGAAATTCTTCACTTGCTTCTAATTGTGATATTAATAAACAATCGGTAAGGACCCACAATTTCAAAAATCCTAAAAAATTGCAAAAAGACAAAAAAAAAATCTGGAAAATTAGAAAATTGATTGAAAAAATATTAGAAAATTTAAAACAAATCATCGTGGTAAGGGTTTTTGTTAGCGATATTTACAATCCATTTTTAAGTGATGCAGTCAAAATGTTAACCGTGATTAACTAAAACATAAAAATAAAATGTATATAAAAAATTTAACATTTTAAAGCGTGCAGAAAAAATTCATCTCATACGTGAAATTCAATTTTTCTTTTCAAAAATCCATAATTATATCTTTTTGATGAACGGTATTTAGATAATGATGTATGAATAGTATGCTAATAATAAAATTCATTTTTTTATGAGCTTCATACGTTTGTTTTGAAGTTCGATCCGTGCTATGAAAGCAATAAATATGAAATATAGAAACTAATTTCTGTAACATGAAAAGACTATAAATCTTTTAACTATTGCAATCAAATGTATGGAGAAGAGTCCAACGTATTCTTTTAATGTATAAATATCTGGGAAGAGAAAAAGCCGTACTCGGTCATGATGCAAAGTATGGTCATAAAAGAATTCTTACTGCAGCAATAAAAATAATCTGACCTAAAAAGTACTGAACGAAGAACTTGAAAACAATAATACCATTTAGAAAAGTTCGAACGATGCTTAATGGAACGAACCAAATGGAGCCGTTTTACTGCGTTAAATAAAATACATTATCAAAAGAAAGTAAGTGCAGCAGGCATAACAACAAAAGGAACGAGGATCTGTGGTATGCAAACGACCTTTTGCTTCTGGGTTTCTTCTAAACATCTTCAAAACGAAATATGCTTTTGGATGTATCAAAACGCACAACCATAAATATTTTAAATATGGATATTAGCGTAGAACTATGTTTTACAGCCATTTTCTTTTAACGTGTAATGGCGTTTCAGGCTAGGTTATTTCAAATATTGCACAAAATGTTCCGTTCCGGAACTCCTACATTAAAATATTATATGATATATGTGTGCGCGTGTGAAGTATTTATTTTAAAATCGGCTTTTAAGTTATTTATAACTGTATGAATAAACTTTGGGGATTTAATTAGTTTAACTAATTGAAATGGTTACATTATTTTAACATCGAAATGAAAGGATATGAAGTGCGTTTGGAGAAAAAATTAATATATTTTAAATTGTCAACAAAAAATGTTTTCTGGAAGCTTCAGAATTAAATCTTATTCGCATATATAGTGGACCACTTAAATGTTGGTACACTTGCCAACTTCTAAAAAATTAAATGTTTTCGACATAAAAATTAATATATCAGAATTGTAGTTTTTTATGATATCTCCAACTTGTTCTTAATTGAATGACATAACCAATTTTTAAAACACAGTATAACTGTTATTTTTAAAAAAAAATAATCAAGAAACTACTAAAAAATTACACCACGAAAGTCTTCATACACTTCAAAAAAATTTAAACCTAGCTTTAAATATATATTGTATTTTTTCTTAATTTATAAGCAGGATATATTTTAGCGCCCACAATAATTTTTAAACGTCTTGGTATAGATTTAATAAGATATAGAGTTCTTGGTTATCTTATATTTCGGAAGAATGTGATAACAAGGAATAGGTTGTTCTTGACACGAGACTACATACTACTACATTCAAGACGAAGCACTTTTTACGCCATAATCAAAGTAAAGAAGCTTTTGAAACAAATATCCCCTGAAGAGCGATTAATTAGCCGCCACTGTACAAATGGATGGCTCTTTTCTACCTTGACTTATCATCAGTTGGTTTGTGGCTTAGTACCGCAAAGAATCTATCTTCTTTAAAACACTTAAAATTATAATTTGCAATGAAATCTGCATTCACGCTAATCTCTATAAGCTGTAGTTAACGGTGTAGTCATTAGCGTACAAACTGTTATTTGTGGCAATGGGGGTCACACATACAACATATACATTAGTACTGCGTTATATATGTAAACCTATGCCTGTATGCAATTTCGATGGAATTTTGATATTTGTTTATTTGCAGCATTAGTTCTTATAAAAAATGTAAACTATTTATAAATCTGCAAAAAAATCATCTTTCGCGATGATAAATTTTTTCGCAAATCGTATTCCCAAATGTATTAATTTCTTCATTTTATCATCACTTTGAATTTATACGGATATTCAATGTATTTATTCCAAAAATTTCAAATTTTTAAAACTTATCAAATGCATCAAATGACAAAATTTAGAAATTATTATTTAATAAAATGTGAAGGAAATTCCATAAAGTTTGGATATTTTTTTGCTATCAAATTCGTTCCCTTTCAGCAGATTTTCTTTTTAAGAACCACAAAGGAAACATTATAAATTTGATATTGACTTTAGTACTAAGACACATACATAAATACCATACTTAGTACTGTTAACTGAATATAAATTTTAATAGATACAACACACAATTATATATTTTCTTCGTAAATACTTATTTTATCACGCCATATATTAGCCCCAAGATATGAGAGCTCATCTTTTGAAAAAATCCTTCAACTTATTTCGTACAGAGGAAATTGATGCCCGATGAATGTTTGATTATATACAGAGAGATAAAGTAAGCGACTCGTTGTTTTTAAATTCAAAATTATATTCCTATTAAAAATTTGGGCAGAAGCTCAGTTCATGAACAGCAAAAATCTGACAGTGAAGTGAAACGTGTAGTTTTAAGTCTGATTTCAAATAAAAAATTAGTTTTCCCATCAAAATTTTAAGATTTTCAGGTTTAAAATTTAACTTTTGTTTTACAGTACTTAATGAGAACAAATGTAACCTCCTATTTTTCGATTTTTAAATGAAAAGAAAGTGATTTGTCAGGACTTCTTTTACTTATTTATCCAAGGAAAGGTTATGCAAAAAATCTGTATATCTGTTGAGAACTGTTAGAACCCAAAAAGCGAGCAAAGAAATATTCAATAACAGTAAAAGAGACAATTAGTAATATTTTTTTAGTTTCAGATTAAATACTGTGCAAGACTTTCTCCGAAGAGTTGCTGATCTATCTTAAACATTTTGAACTTTTTTAAAGCCAATAATAATAAAAGGAGCTGAAGCAATGTGAAATTGTTATAGTATTTGAAGCAATTTCTCTCTCTCTCTCTATATATAAATAGATGTTTTTATATATACGACCTCTCTTCACTACATCACCGTTCAACCGATCACTATGAAAATTTGCATGTATATGTATTTTTTATGAGAAAGTTTTGTGCTGTCCTCTTTGTTGCAGCTCCCCACCAGGTGGCGATACAGCATATCAACTTTTGCACCGTTTAATCAATCGCCAGGTTGCCAACATGGTCGCCAAAAATGATGCCAACTTGGCTCTATCTCCAACATTTCGCTATGTTTCCATTGAATTGCCATTATAATGTAAGGAAAGGTGCTGCTTGCGAATCTTACAATTTAAACATAAAATAAATACAACAGAAAGTAATATTAACGTATTACACTTTCAGATATAAACCATTTACACTATTTTAAGAATTCATTTTTTTCAAAAATCGACCCACAAGAGTGTTACGGGACGTTATAGATAAAAAAAACCCACATTCTATCAACTAGTAGATTTACGGACTTAAAAATGTGACAAATATGGTTCAGTGAGATAATGAGTTTGTTCAGGTGAGATAAGCAAAAAGATTTTCTTTTTTTTTAAAATTTGCAATTCACGTAAAGTTAACTCATTAAAAACTTCTTTATCCTTCAATCTATATTATTTAATTTTTCAATTCACCCGTGCTAAGAACGGCTATACCAGCTAGTATACAATAAAAATAATTGAAGTACACTTTTGGGTGTCCCGCAATTTAAAGAAACAAGTAAATAAAAGGAGAACACACAACTTCATCCCGAAAGTTAAAATTCGTTTTACAAAACATTTTCACTATCAGATGCGTTTTCTTGATAGTGATTAAAGGGAGCAAAAATGTGAATTTTGGTTTAAAAATTACTAAAAATAGCATGGAATTTTAAAAAAAAGGCAAGAAAAGGGCAATTATCCTACGTTCCCACATTCAACGAATTTACTTTTATATTTTAAATTACTAGAACGATTTGATTGATTGTTTACTAATGCCGCACTTTAAATAATACAAGGGCTGTGGTGATGGAACTCGTTATTTTACATTCTGGTGAATTTTAGAAAGATTTATCTGTATAGTTACGAAAAAGTATTTCAATTGTTTAAAACTTTAATGTTGAAAACTTTTATGGGGACAAGAAGTTATGGAAATTATGGAATATCACGCCATTGTCTTCTTTAAATATTTGGAAACGATCGCATAAAATTCTAAATAAACTCTAACAAGCATGTAAAATAAGGAAAACTATATAAGGAGTGGCAAAGGTATACTTGCGTTTCTGGACAAAATCCCCTCATACTTTGCTTCAGTATCTTATAAGAAAAAATCTGGCCTCCTTGAGGACCATAAAAGCAGACCATAAAAATAACTTTAGAGCTCGTTTAAGGTTGAATCACTTTCATTTAAAGCATAAAAACCTCTCTCGATGCATTTCACAGAATCTAGAGACCTATTAAAGTATTCTCCAGGCTCCTATTCTTAGAGAAAAATGGCATTTTCCACTACCAATGAAGTATAAAAAGATGAATATTCTCTACTTCGTAGATATTTTTTTTGCTAGGAATAAAAAATGCTTTTATATGAGTCTTGTCAATGCACGAGAAAAAAGACCCAAAATAGCTTGCGTTATCGCTTTCAGAACTTCTTTGAGGTTATAAAAGTAAAGAAACTTGAGAAGAATTCTTTTTTAAAAAAAGCGAATATAATCTGGAAAATTAATTTACCTGGGAGAGATTATTATTCGTCACGTTTATAGTTTGAACTATGGCTGTTTTAGACGGTAGTTGAAAAAAGTATGTGTCAAAAACATTGACGAGGAAATATCGGGTAAACTCTGGCTCATGTTTTGAGCGTTGTAAACACATTTTTTAAAAAGTATGCAGTATTTTTATAAATATTTTCAGCAAAACATCCTTGGAAGTAGGGAAAAAAATTCGAAATAGTGCTTATTTTTAATTATTATTCCGAAAATTGGAAAAAAAAACTGTTTTGAAAAATATATAGGAAAAACTAGATTAATACGAGGACATTCTTGTACAATAAAATGTTTTCGTTTTTAAGTTTATCGATTTCTTTTAAAAATATTTTTCAAAAAATAATACTGAAATATTTTACAGAATAAATAAGGAAAAGTAGATAGTAGACTACGGTAATGTAACAAAAAAGAGTATTTCACATATATATATATATATATATAGCCCGCAAAAAAACAACAACAACTTTGTTTAAACTTGAAATTTTAGTTCCTAAGGCCAGGAGTTTGTTATTGTACTACTGTGGCTAATATTTCTTACTATTTTGACTAGTTATACTTAGGTTTTATAACTATTTGTATATTTTTATGGATTATATATATATATATATATATATATATATATATATATGCATATATCATGCATATATATGCATATATATATATATGCATATATCAGTGGCGCACATAAGGGGGAATCTTGGGGGTCCGGACACTCTCAAAGACCTTGATATTTTTCGATTGATTATAATTCTATGTATATAGTCCATAAAAATTAATTAAGTATTTGTTTTTAATAATTAATTTTATTAATTAATGCTAATTATTCATTTCTTAATTAGTTTATTACTGTTTTTTGTTCCCGAAAATCGACAAAATTAAAAGAATATGTTGGGCTGCGTATTGAAGCATGGTACGAGAACAGTGGACTTTCGTCCTTGGACCCCCCCCCCCTTGAAAAATTCCTGTGTGTGTGTGCGCTACTGGTATATATATATTCTTTTTTGAAGTAAGACCATTTCGCAACTACTCACTTTTGCTATCACATGTCAATATCATCGAAACACTCCTGTAATCCATTTTTATCCATGCTCTTTTAATCTAGGTTGTGGAACTGTTTTAATTTCATCTGCGTAATCTAATCAGCGATTCAGCAAGTGATTTTCAAGTTGTTTAAGAAATAAACAGGAGAAGATATTAGGAGATTGATGAAGATGTGGCATAACTGTTATTTTCGTTAGGATCAGTGAGCAGAAGGGTTATCATGCAATTGCACCCATGACTGTCCAGCCCCATTATTGGTTTCTTCTAAAGGATAGATTCGTACAAACTACGCAAGATGTCTAAAAGAGGTTCTTTGTTCATAGTGTGTACTAAAAGGGGGAATTCAAGCTGCTTAATGCACTGGATATTTAAAATACCTTTGACACGATCTTTCCTTTAGATTGGTTTTGGTAGATTGTAATTTCTATTTGTGGATTGTTGTAATTCCAATTTATCAATACTTTTCTTGGATAACTGGCCATACAAAAAACACCATTTCTCGTCTCCGAGAACAACTTTGCGAAGCCTAGAAGGAACTCAAATTAAGTCTCCCACCATTTTAGTTTGAACTGTCTTTTGATCTTCAGTTAAAATGTGAGGAACGGAGTATTGACACACTTTACTCATGGTGAGGACCTTAATCAATATCCCCTTTGAGATTTACCCTAGAATACCTCCTTATTGCTCGCTGCGAGTTTCCTTGTATGATTGCACTTTCGATCTTTTCAGCTGTGTGGAAAGCATTCGGATGACCTGCGCGTTCATCGTCTTTGACAATTTATTTGTCTCCTTTGAAACATCGATACGACTTAAAAGTGTAGGTTCGTGGTAGTATTTCACTGCTGTACTGATGAGATGATTAATGTTTCATAAGTCTCCGAAGCATTGTTTCCCATGCGAATACAAAATTTTGTATTATTTCTCTGCTTAATAAAGCCATTTTTGCAATTACTAAGTGCACCTGTCTACAAAATACGAGATCATGACAACTAAATGACGACTTGGTTTGAGACAAACCATTTTATTAGAACAAAAGGCGACTGAAATAGCACAGGAATGATATCTCGTAGTCACTGTAGTGAAAATTAAATTAAATTTTACAAACTAAGGTTAATTGTTCAAATTTAGGTTAATTAGAGATACTGGACTAAGTTTATATCTCTGAGTCTATTCTTGGGCTGAGTATATGGGCCAAGAACTTTTGAATGCTACCTTGTGTGTGTTTGTAAACAATCGATACTAAGAGAAGTATTTTATTTAAAAGTTCTAAACCAAAAAAAAGGAGAGTTTTTTTTTAAATTAAGAGTTGTAAGAGCTGTAATTGCCTAGAGTTAAGTTTCAAACTAAGTAAATTTGAAACTTTATGCTGTAGACCGCTTAAGTAAGTATGCTCACCCCACAGTTTGAGAAACACTGCCTTAAATATAATTAAGTACCGTAAAATCCGGCGTATAACACGCACCCATACTTAAGCTACATTTTTCAATTTTTTATATTCGCCGTATAAAACGCACCCACTTTTTACAAAGGAACACGAAATTAGCGTGTACAATGTTCCTGAATTTTTAAGTGCTTTATTCGAAATATTATCCAAAGATTTTGAAAAAATAGTAAGCATTCAGAATCAGAATCCTTTAATTTCATTAGATATGTCATTTCTTTCAAATAAACAGTATTCCGATCTATGTAGAAGTCTAATTTTTCTTTTGCTCATCTCTTTTTTGTTTTTGTTTTTGAAGCTCTCATTTTTATACCGGCATATAACGTGCCCTCCTAAATTTGATCTCATTTTTTGTGTTAAAACTGCGCGTTATACGACGGATTTTACGGTACATTATATTTTATATGAGGTGGAATTTCATAGTTTTTTTTAAACCTTATGTTCAAAATTTTGATTAGAATTTACAAAAATTTCCAACTATTGTTATTGAATTTCAGCTATGTTAATCTTAGTATTATGAAAATTCTTATTTGTCGATTTAAAGTTTTTATACTTATATATATATTTTTTATGAGGAAAGTGTTGCTTCAAACAATCATTTGGAAATGATGATGATAAGATATAGTTATAAAGGAAGGAATAGAATTTTTGTTGATTGTATCGAGTCTAAAACAGAATATTTTGTGCACACAAAATATGAATTATATAGGTATTATGTTATACTTCTGCGTATTTTATGAGACTTTTTGTGGCGCGTTTAAAGATAGAAATAAA